>OX031039.1:16334796-16402296 GCA_943735995.1 Sesia bembeciformis | reverse complement strand
CGCCCCGCAGCACCCAGTCGTAGCCGATGTTCCACAGGAGCGGGCCGAGGACCGACCCCTGCGGGACACCGCACGACATCTCGCGCCTGCACCACTCGTCCCGGCCAGGGTACGACACGTACCGATCCGACAGGTAGGCCCGGATCGTGTGGCGGAGGTAGCGGGGCACTCGGTGGTATTTGAGCGCCTCTCCTATACAACTCCAGGGCAGGCTGTTGAACGCATTGGCGATGTCGAGCGACACCGCCAACACGATCTCGCCCCGGGAGACCGCAACCTCCGCCAGGGCCTTCACCCTCAGGATGGCGTGGACGGTCGACCTTCCCCGTCTAAAACCGAACTGGCTGTCGGCCAGGTCGGGGCCCACCCTCTCCAGGTGTTTGACGAGGCGTGCGGCAATTACGCGCTCGAAGAGCTTGCCGGCCTCGTCGAGCAGAACGATGGGGCGGTACGCGGAGGGCGAGTCCGCCGGACGCCCGTCCTTTCTCAGGAGAACCAGTCGACCGGTTTTCCATTGTCGCGGAAACCGTCCCTGCTCGAGGCAGGTGTCGAGTAGCCTCCTGAATCTGGAGCCCAAGGCCCCGAGGGCGTACACCAAAGCGCGACCGGGTATTCCATCGGGTCCAGGGGCCGTGTTCTTGGCGCGGAGCCTCAACACGGCCCCGCCCAGCTCCCCCTCGGACACCGCCGGCACCGCAGCGTCCTCGTCCTCCTCGGTCGCAATCGGCGCCATCGTCGGAGGAGTGTGCTCCGGCCTGTTCGGGAACAGAGCCGCGACCACATTGTTCACCAGCTGGGGCTGGAGACTCTGCGTCAGTGGGGAGGCAAGGGGGCGCAGCTTACCCCTGACCATGCGGTACGGCCGTCCCCATGGATCACGGTCCAGAGTCCCCAGCAACTCCTGTCTGGCCGCGGCCTTGGCCCGACTGATGGCCGCCTTCAAAGCCCGCTTTGCGCTCCTGTACGCGTCGTATCGCAGCGCCTCGCCGGCTTCGTCCCGCCGTCTCCTCCGACGTTGCCTGGCGTACTGGCGTCTCGCGGCCGCGCATGACGTGCGCAAGTCGGCGATTTCGGTAGACCACCAGTACACCTGTCCTCTCGGCGGCCGAGGCCCCGTCCGAGGCATCGACGCGTCGCATATGCGCGTCAACGACGCTCGCAGCGACTCTGCCTCCTCGTCCACATTTGAAGCGCCATCGGTCGAAGGCTCCCCCCAAGTCTCAACCAGGGAAGCCTCCTTCAGACGCTCCTTGTCGAGGCGCTTCAACACCCAACGCGGGCCGCCGGTCTGGTACGACCGAACCGGTGCCGCTGACAGTGTGGGGACGCTGAATTTTATGTACCGATGATCGGACAGCGTCTCCACATCTTCCGACACCGCCCAGTCGTGGACGCGGCGCGCCAGTGCGGGGCTAGCGAACGTAACGTCCACTATAGACCCGCCCCGTTGGCGCACGCACGTGTCGACCGACCCTCGGTTGAGGAGGCACAGTCCCGCCGCCACAGCCCACTGCTCCAACACAGCACCCCGCGCGTCAGTGACGGGAGATCCCCACGCCCCTGATTTGGCGTTGAGATCACCCATCACCAGAGCGGGGTGGCGACTCCGGCCCAGGAGAGCCCCGACCTCGTCCAGAAACCTCTCGAAATCGGAGAGGCTTCTATTGGGGGAGAAGTAGACACCTATGGTCGTGATCTCCCCCAGCAGGGCCGCGACGCATCCACGACCCTTCGCTACGTTTACGAAAGGCGGGGAGCCGGCGGAGCCCTGACGGAACAGGGCCACGGAGCCGTCACTCGCCGCCGCCCAGTTCTCATTGTCGGGGGCGAAGTAAGGCTCCGCGACCACGGCCACCTGGGTCGACCACTCCGCCATAGTCTGCAGGAGTAAGTCCTGCGCTCTGGCGCAGTGGTTCAGGTTCGCCTGTACTATGTTGAGGGCCATTTACACTGGCGGCCGTACGTCCTCCTCCATCGCCACTGAGGGCTGCGGGGGACCGACCGATTGTGCGGGCGGCCCTTTCGCTCCGGCGGAGGCAGTTTTCTTCCCCCCTTTGTTCTTGGATGGGGGGGCTGTGCATGCCTTGCTGCCCATTCGGTGATCCGCAGGTCTACTGGCTGCGGAGCACAGTGCACAGTGCGGGAGGGCCGAGCAGCAGCTCGCCTTGTGGCCCGCTTGACCGCAGCGGTAGCATTGCTCGCTACGGTCCACGTCGGAGGCGCACTGCACTCGCACGTGCCCGATCTCCAGGCACCGGTAACAGCGCAAGGGTCTCGGCTCGAGCAGCCTAACCTGAGCCGAGACCCATCCCACCAGCAGACGTCCGCTGTCGGCGACCTTCTTCGCCGCCGCAACCGGACAGCGCACCACAACACTGGCGAGGCCAGACCGATCGCTTCTGAGTTCGCCCGACCGAACGCCGTCCTCTGGGCATCCGCCGACACGTGCGACGGCCGCTCTCACATCTTCGGCGGGTTGAGATATGTCCAGGCCGGAGATGCGAAGCTCAGCGCACTTCGTAGGCCTGGAGACCCGAACGTCCTCCGCCTTGAAAATTTCCCGCAGCTTCTGCGCGAGAACGTCCGCCTTATCGCCACTCGTAGAGCCCGGCACCTGGAGCATGCGCGCCCCCGTGGCCGCCTGCCTGAGTCGCAGGGACGGTATTCCTAGGGCAGCGATGTCGATGCTGCCCTGGGCCGCGGCGAGGGCCTTCCCGTAGGTCAGGCCGCGGTCTTCGGCTCCCGGCTGCAGCGTGATGACCACGGCCGTCGACCGAGGCGGGCGAAGCCTCACCTTATGCGGGGCGGGGGCGGTCTTTGCAGGTCCCGCCCCAGACGCCTTGCCCTTTCGACCCCTTTTTACCACGGTAGTCCAGGGCTGGTCCATGGACTCCGGTGGAGGCGGCAGCGCGCGGGGCTGCCGGGGGGTCTGTGCCGCCTTTAACCTAACCTAACCTAACCTTTTTTTTTTTTTTTTTTTTTAACGTGGGGAAATCCTCATTGGATACCCTTCCGCTGGGGACAGGCGGAGGGTTATGCCGGACTCCTACCGGCTAAAACCCCACGGTGTTCCGTCTGCTCACTTCGCGCCAGGGTCACGGGTGCGCTGTTAGCATTCGTCCGCGACCCCGGCTGTGACGGCCCGCTAGTGCGGGCCCCGGTCTCTGGTTTGTTTGCCGGTCCTGGAGGGTGGGCGTCGCTCGGGAACACGCGAGCTGAGCGCCCATTTCTTCTTATGAGCCCTTATGGTTTGGTCGACGAACTTCCCCGCGTTCGCCGGCCGGGCTCATTTTATTGTGGGGGCAGATCGCGGGCGTAAGCCCGTCTTCTGCGCCCGGTTCGCCTGCGGCGCAGCGGGTCAGTAGCCTCCTGCTCTCTGGCCCGCTCCGCCGCTTCCTTCTGGAGCATCACACTCTCGCAGAAGGCCGTCACTGCTTTCCACGACCCCTCGTCACCGACCATAGCTCTCACTACAGCCGGCAAGGAGAGGTCGCTGCCTATTACGGCGCCGAGAGAGGCGCGCTGCTCCTCCCAGGCCGGACACGCTTCCAGCGTGTGCTGGGCCGTCTCCTCCGGGCAGCCGTCGCAGTGTGGACACACCGCGGTCGGCTCCCTCCCGATCCTGTGCAGGTACTTCCCGAAACAGCCATGTCCCGAGAGCACCTGCGTCGACCGGAAGGTCAGGACTCCGTGTCGTCTGTCCAGCCACTGGTTTAAGACCGGACGGACCGCCTCCACCGTCCTGGCTCCGGCGCCGGGACACCCCAGCCTCTGTCGCCACTCTTCGATCATGGCCCGGCGGAGCTCAGCGCGCTTCGCCTCCACCTCTCTCGGCGTCGGAACTCGTTCCCGTTCCGACTCCTCCTCCTCGCGCCAGTAGTGAACCGACGCGAGAACCTCCGCGTCCAGGTCCCAGGGGAGGGACGCCGCCAGCGCGCATGCCGCCGCGAAGGACACCGTGCGGTATCCTCGGCACGCCCTGATCGCCATCACCCTCTGCGGAGCGCGCAGGTGGGCGACTGTGCGTCTGTTGAGGGCGCTCGCCCAAACGGACGCCCCGTACAGGGCCATCGAGCGGACGACCCCGACGCACAGACGCCGACACGACACGTCCGGTCCCCCGAGATTTGGCAGCAGGCTCCCAAGAGCCGCCGCCGCGCTCAACAGTTTCGGCGCCAAGCGGCGGAAGTGCGCCACAAAGGTCCATCGACCGTCCAGCACCAGGCCCAGGTATCGCATCGTCGGCTCTATACCGATGCGAACACCTCCCACAACGATGCCCGATCCCGCGGGTGGCGCTCTGCGAGGTCCGTGGAAGCACAGAGCCTCGGACTTGCCGAGGGCCACCTCGAGGCCTAGCCTGCGGATCCGACCCACTACGTGCGCCACGCCCGCGGTGGCGAGCAGGCGACACTCCCTGTACGTCTTGCCGCGGGCCGTCACCAACGTGTCGTCGGCGTAACAGGTCACGTCGACGCCGCGAAGGTTACCGCCCCGCAGCACCCAGTCGTAGCCGATGTTCCACAGGAGCGGGCCGAGGACCGACCCCTGCGGGACACCGCACGACATCTCGCGCCTGCACCACTCGTCCCGGCCAGGGTACGACACGTACCGATCCGACAGGTAGGCCCGGATCGTGTGGCGGAGGTAGCGGGGCACTCGGTGGTATTTGAGCGCCTCTCCTATACAACTCCAGGGCAGGCTGTTGAACGCATTGGCGATGTCGAGCGACACCGCCAACACGATCTCGCCCCGGGAGACCGCAACCTCCGCCATTGCCTTCACCCTCAGGATGGCGTGGACGGTCGACCTTCCCCGTCTAAAACCGAACTGGCTGTCGGCCAGGTCGGGGCCCACCCTCTCCAGGTGTTTGACGAGGCGTGCGGCAATTACGCGCTCGAAGAGCTTGCCGGCCTCGTCGAGCAGAACGATGGGGCGGTACGCGGAGGGCGAGTCCGCCGGACGCCCGTCCTTTCTCAGGAGAACCAGTCGACCGGTTTTCCATTGTCGCGGAAACCGTCCCTGCTCGAGGCAGGTGTCGAGTAGCCTCCTGAATCTGGAGCCCAAGGCCCCGAGGGCGTACACCAAAGCGCGACCGGGTATTCCATCGGGTCCAGGGGCCGTGTTCTTGGCGCGGAGCCTCAACACGGCCCCGCCCAGCTCCCCCTCGGACACCGCCGGCACCGCAGCGTCCTCGTCCTCCTCGGTCGCAATCGGCGCCATCGTCGGAGGAGTGTGCTCCGGCCTGTTCGGGAACAGAGCCGCGACCACATTGTTCACCAGCTGGGGCTGGAGACTCTGCGTCAGTGGGGAGGCAAGGGGGCGCAGCTTACCCCTGACCATGCGGTACGGCCGTCCCCATGGATCACGGTCCAGAGTCCCCAGCAACTCCTGTCTGGCCGCGGCCTTGGCCCGACTGATGGCCGCCTTCAAAGCCCGCTTTGCGCTCCTGTACGCGTCGTATCGCAGCGCCTCGCCGGCTTCGTCCCGCCGTCTCCTCCGACGTTGCCTAGCGTACTGGCGTCTCGCGGCCGCGCATGACGTGCGCAACTCGGCGATTTCGGTAGACCACCAGTACACCTGTCCTCTCGGCGGCCGAGGCCCCGTCCGAGGCATCGACGCGTCGCATATGCGCGTCAACGACGCTCGCAGCGACTCTGCCTCCTCGTCCACATTTGAAGCGCCATCGGTCGAAGGCTCCCCCCAAGTCTCAACCAGGGAAGCCTCCTTCAGACGCTCCTTGTCGAGGCGCTTCAACACCCAACGCGGGCCGCCGGTCTGGTACGACCGAACCGGTGCCGCTGACAGTGTGGGGACGCTGAATTTTATGTACCGATGATCGGACAGCGTCTCCACATCTTCCGACACCGCCCAGTCGTGGACGCGGCGCGCCAGTGCGGGGCTAGCGAACGTAACGTCCACTATAGACCCGCCCCGTTGGCGCACGCACGTGTCGACCGACCCTCGGTTGAGGAGGCACAGTCCCGCCGCCACGGCCCACTGCTCCAACACAGCACCCCGCGCGTCAGTGACGGGAGATCCCCACGCCCCTGATTTGGCGTTGAGATCACCCATCACCAGAGCGGGGTGGCGACTCCGGCCCAGGAGAGCCCCGACCTCGTCCAGAAACCTCTCGAAATCGGAGAGGTTTCTATTGGGGGAGAAGTAGACACCTATGGTCGTGATCTCCCCCAGCAGGGCCGCGACGCATCCACGACCCTTCGCTACGTTTACGAAAGGCGGGGAGCCGGCGGAGCCCTGACGGAACAGGGCCACGGAGCCGTCACTCGCCGCCGCCCAGTTCTCATTGTCGGGGACGAAGTAAGGCTCCGCGACCGCGGCCACCTGGGTCGACCACTCCGCCATAGTCTGCAGGAGTAAGTCCTGCGCTCTGGCGCAGTGGTTCAGGTTCGCCTGTACTATGTTGAGGGCCATTTACACTGGCGGCCGTACGTCCTCCTCCATCGCCACTGAGGGCTGCGGGGGACCGCCCGATTGTGCGGGCGGCCCTTTCGCTCCGGCGGAGGCAGTTTTCTTCCCCCCTTTGTTCTTTGATGGGGGGGCTGTGCATGCCTTGCTGCCCATTCGGTGATCCGCAGGTCTACTGGCTGCGGAGCACAGTGCACAGTGCGGGAGGGCCGAGCAGCAGCTCGCCTTGTGGCCCGCTTGACCGCAGCGGTAGCATTGCTCGCTACGGTCCACGTCGGAGGCGCACTGCACTCGCACGTGCCCGATCTCCAGGCACCGGTAACAGCGCAAGGGTCTCGGCTCGAGCAGCCTAACCTGAGCCGAGACCCATCCCACCAGCAGACGTCCGCTGTCGGCGACCTTCTTCGCCGCCGCAACCGGACAGCGCACCACAACACTGGCGAGGCCAGACCGATCGCTTCTGAGTTCGCCCGACCGAACGCCGTCCTCTGGGCATCCGCCGACACGTGCGACGGCCGCTCTCACATCTTCGGCGGGTTGAGATATGTCCAGGCCGGAGATGCGAAGCTCAGCGCACTTCGTAGGCCTGGAGACCCGAACGTCCTCCGCCTTGAAAAGTTCCCGCAGCTTCTGCGCGAGAACGTCCGCCTTATCGCCACTCGTAGAGCCCGGCACCTGGAGCATGCGCGCCCCCGTGGCCGCCTGCCTGAGTCGCAGGGACGGTATTCCTAGGGCAGCGATGTCGATGCTGCCCTGGGCCGCGGCGAGGGCCTTCCCGTAGGTCAGGCCGCGGTCTTCGGCTCCCGGCTGCAGCGTGATGACCACGGCCGTCGACCGAGGCGGGCGAAGCCTCACCTTATGCGGGGCGGGGGCGGTCTTTGCAGGTTCCGCCCCAGACGCCTTGCCCTTTCGACCCCTTTTTACCACGGTAGTCCAGGGCTGGTCCATGGACTCCGGTGGAGGCGGCAGCGCGCGGGGCTGCCGGGGGGTCTGTGCCGCCTTTTTAGCGGCCACCGCCGGCTTCGTGGCAGTAGTCTGCCCCTTCTTCCCCCTTTGGGGTTTGGAGGTATCCGTAGGCTGCGTGCCGCCGTCGGGACGAGGGCCGGCCGTCGACGACGGCCTGTGCAGCCTACTGTCGCCAGCTAACGCTGGACGGACCCGTTTGGCTGGGAGGAGTCTATCCTCCAGCGCCTCCAACCTCGCATTCATCATGGTCCCCGCGTGGACCATGAAGGTGCGGAGAAGCTCCTCCGTTTCCATTGGGGAAGAGGATGGCCGCTGCGTCTGCGGTGGAGGGAGGACCTCCACAGGCTCAGTCACAGGGAGAGCGGCGCTCTGCCGCTCGGTGACCCGCTCGAGTTGCGCCCGAAGGTCCGAGATCTCGGCCTCTAGGCGGACGATGTTCGCCTGCTGTCGAGCCGACACCTCGGATGCTGTCTGTGCGCTGAGCTCCTCAATGGACTCCGCCACCGACCCCGCTGCGTCCTTTAGGGCACGCACAAAGGTGCCCTTCAGGTTGCCGGACTTTGTGGCCACCATCCTGATGACCTCCACGCAGTCCAGCGCCTTCTTGGTCGGGTCCGAGCTCGAACTCGGTCCTACCACGCCCGCCGTCGACTTCTTGGGCCGAATCTTCTTCGCCATGGCGGCAACCTCCTCCTCATCCGCGAGCCTCAACTCCTCTCTCTTTGCGGACAGGAATTCGGACTTCGCCTTGGCCAAGCCCACGTACTGCCCGGTAGAGGGAGGACGACCCCTACCTCTTTTCGCCTTCTCCCCTTTTTTTTTCCCCGAATTCGAATTCGGGGCGGACTCCTGACTGGAGTCTGAACCCGAACTGATAATAGAACGGGGCCGCTTGCGGTCCAGCCAAAACCGGCTCCGACGTCCCAAAACTGGGGACTCCTTCCCACTATGTCTGGAGTCAGTCTCTGACCCCAGACGCATCTCCGCGTCGGCGGCCGAAGCCTCCGACCCACTAACGTCACTGATTTGGTTTTTATTAGTTCTATTCATTACAAATCCCACGAGTATGGGGGAAATATGTAGTCCATCCAGGCAGTGCCCCCTGTGCCTGGGTAACCCTAATACCGCTGGGAGGTCGGGCGGTATCCCAGGGTTGGCCACTCACGACTGATATGCCCCTCAGCCGCTCGATACCGAGCATCCTGACGCCGTGCAAGGCCCCAAAAGGGGGGCGCCTCAACGTCAGGAATTAGGGGTTTTTTTTATAGAGGTGGACTCCTCGCGGTCCGGCCAATGAAGGCAAGACCCCCGCCCCCGAAGGGCTACGGTGTGGTAGCGGGGTTACTGGGCACCCGCCCCACAGCCTTTCGACTGTGGCCCCAACCTGCTCCAACGGTGTCCTGGTCCTAAATTAGGACGGACCCGTCTGTACTAATTTCCTCGTTCTCCGCTGTGCCCTCTGATCATTCAGAGGGACACGCGGAGAAACCCACCGTCTCGAATGCGAGATCCCACTCAATTGGGCCCCGCCTACGTTCCCTTCATTGCTCTCCACTGTGCCCTCTGCTCTTTCAGAGGGACACGCAGAGAAACGCCACTGTCTGGAAGGCGAAAGACCAAATTGGACTCTGCCTTCCTACCTTCGGTTTGCCAGGATATTAGCCAACAGCCACCAAGATCTCCCAAGAGAAGAGAAGTCGCTGACTGTTGCCCAGGGTGCACCGTCCCGGATCTGTCGTTGAGCCACCGTTCCCTGCGAACGTATCCACAGGGACAAATAGACCAGCGACAGCCCGGGCACTCGAGGAGGTTTCCCGGCCACGCCACCCCAACCTAACCTAACCTTTTTTTTTTTTTTTTTTTTTTGGTCACGGGGGGGAAATCTTCTCAAGATACCCGACCTTCTGGGGGGAAGGCCGGGTTATGTGGGATTAACCCACTAAAACCCCCTCGGTGGTCCTCCTCAACGCACGCGTAGAGGGGCTCCGGGATCTCCGGCGGAACACACCGGTGCCCCTCCAGTGCTCCGTTCTTCACCCATCCTCTGGGGAGACCATACGCGCCTCCCCCAACACCCTCGCAGTGTTCTACGACAGCACCGGTCCACAACAAGGTGCTGCCGTCCTTCTCTCACGGGGCCGCATGAATGGACGCACGGAGCCCCCACTCCGAGCGGCCGCGGCTCCGTCACTCCAGTAGTTCACTAGACTACTGGGCTGAGGGGCCGGGGCGATTGTCGCCGCCGCCCCGGCGCCTCCGTCTCCGAGCAGGATCGGCCCTCTCCCGATCCCGCTCGGCGGCCTCCTTCTGAACCAGGACGGTTTCGCAGAAGGAGGCCACGGCCCTCCACGCCGATTCCCCCGCCAGCATAGCCGACACTAGTGCTGGCAGGGACAGGTCCTGCCCGATTTCGTGGACCAGGGTCCGCCGCTCAGCGTCCCAAGCTGGACATTGCTCGAGCGTGTGCTGAGCGGAATCCCGGTCCCCTCCGCATTGGTGGCATTGCGCCGTCGCCTCGCGTCCGAGCCTGCTCAGATACTCACCGAAGCAACCGTGTCCGGTGAGCATCTGGGTGAGCCTGAACGTGACTCGCCCCTCCCTCCGCAGCCAGGTCTCGAGGCATGGCAGTATCGCGCCGACAACGCGTTGGCGCATACATCGCTCCTCTCGGAGCCGCTCGCGCCACACCTCGAACGCGTGCCGTCGCTCCTGCCGCCTCAGCGCTTCGAGCGTTATCGCTGCCGAGTCCCCGCCGCCTCGTCGGATGGCACGGATTCGGTGGTAGACCCCCGCGTCCATATCCGCCAGGATGTCCAGGGGCGGGAAACGCGCCAGGACTGTTGCCGCCTCAAAGGATATCGTACGGTATCCTCGCACGATTCTGATGGCCATCTTCCGCTGCAGGCTATTGAACTTGGCTCTGCAGCGTCGGACCCCCGACAGCCTGTTCGACCACACAGGCGCCCCGTAGAGGGCCATCGATCGTACGACCCCCGCGTAGAGGCGGCGAACTTCCTCCCTCGGTCCCCCGAGATTGGGCAGCAGTCTGTGCATGGCACCCACTACCCTCTCGATCCGGGGAACCTGGCGTTCGAAGTGCTCCTCGAAGCCCCAGCGACCGTCCAGGGTGAGACCGAGGTACTTCACGTACTGACCCACTCGGACTTGCGTATCCCCTACGCGGATCGACGAGCTGGGTGGTTCCCTAGTCCTCGGTAGTTTATGGAACCACAGCGCCTCGGTTTTATGAGACGCTATCCGAAGACCCAACTCGCGAATTTTAGCGACGACGCTTGCCACCCCAAGCTCGGCGAGCTCGATGGTCCCCTCAAAGTTGTCCCCGCCGGCCAAAACGAGAGTGTCGTCTGCGTAACAGACGACGTTGAACCTAACCTAACCTAACCTAACCTAACCTAACCTAACCTAACCGAAACCTAACCCAAACCATGTCTAGTCGACCACTCTTATAAGAGTGCAAATATACTGCTGGATTTTGTTTTACCACAAGATAGGAAGACATTTTAAGTTGCCATCCATGTTTTGATTGTTTTGATTTGATTTGATTTGATCACCATGGTTGAAAGCAGCAGGCTTCGTCCGCAGCATGCTTGAATCTTGTTCTTAAATTTAGAATCCAGTAAACATACATCGGATCAGAATTGAGAGGATCCAATGCACTTTTACAAAAGTTTTAGAACATAAAATAAAAAAATAAAAAAAAAAACTCTCTTTGGCACTACAACGAACGTCTATCTTATTTTAAATTGAACACCTTGGCACTCTGATATGATGCAGCCACTCCGCTACTACTGGAGAAAGTCCCGATACGTAACGTTATAATTACCCGTTCAGAAACATTCCACGTAAGAACATACAAAACAAAACTGGGGAAGTTCTCTGTTTTTAACCACTAATCTGCATCATATAGATGATAGATACATATTGTGATTGGACATTGATATTGTCAAGAATTCTATTACTACGCTAACGATAAAATATAAAATGCTGCAATCTCATCCCATAAATAGTTATAGAATGCTTTTTGTATCATTGTTTCTTCATTGGGCGTGTTCTTAACCGAACTTCAACTAGGGCGCCCTCTATAGTAAATTTGGGTGTAAACTATAACTGCTTCAGTTTCTAATTAAAAAGTAAAAAAATTCTTAACTTGCTCTTACATTCGTAGGTTAACTAACGATATCGTGTTTCAGCTAGGTACAGCGACATCTACCGTAGAATGGTGGTACTAAATGAACTTTGATTAGTTAATGTGCCCTGAACAGGGCGTTTTTTTCTTTCTTTAAAAGTTATACATACCTATTATTACGACTGTATACGACTGTACTCAGATATCCAAAAACCAAGTGTGACTGTATGTCCTTTTATTTATCACTCCACTGGCTCACCCAACAAACCAAAATTCACCGTTTAAGGTTTACACGGGAATGCAACCATAGCGCTTTGTAGAACCGATACAGCGCCATCTATTGGCATACTTTACGCATTAATTCTACCGACTTAAACAGCGACATTTGTTATAGTAGTTGGTATGCCTGTGACAAACTGTTATCAAGTGAAATGTGGGTGTCTTAATAAATAAGTAAGTAGGTACTAAGTGTCTGTTTTCCCTAAATATTTCATTATCGAAATATTTTTTTTTATATTATATATTTTCTAGAATTTCTAGAATTAGATATTTCATATATGTATATAAGTATATAAGTATTCATATTCATATAAGTTTATGTATCGGCTGTAGCGGCAAATCGGCATTCGGCCATGACCTACCCTTCGGACCCATTTATTGTCTATTATAATTTTATTTCTTTGAACATATGGCCTCACGAGCAGTGGCCGTTGGGGAACTGCAACGGCGAGCGCAGTCGCAGGAGGCGGTGCTGAGTTTACGTTGTCACTATACGATAATGAATGGACGCACGCTGGCCGCTCGTCGCCGCAAGCGCATGCCCGCGTCCTTCTACTATCATATCAGTTTCTAGATACAAAGTTCAGCCAAACATAAATATAGATGATTAACATATTATGTCACCGTAATCAAATAATCTAACATCAGTCGGTAATAATGGAGCACAGGAATTGGGGTGTCTGTGTGGGAAAATATTTTGTAAATAAAAATACCATATTACATGAACAGATTTATTCGTTGACTCTTTGGCAAACTTAATTGGTCCACCTTTATTGCTTCTAACTAGAGACGCGTGTCTGCGCGGTGCGTCGGTCGGGGGGATGGCGGACATCGGGCCGGCGCGGGGCCGGCGGCGGCGTGCGGGCGCGGGGCGGGGCGCAGGCGGCGGTGGACCAGTGAAGTTGCCGCGGCGGCGGCCGCGCGCGCCGCACCTACTCTTACACTTAATCCTAATTATGTACAAAATTAGTACCCGTTTAATTAATGTATAATGTATATCGAAACTATTTACAGAATAGAAGACACGCGGTTCGTGGTCATTGCACGAGGCCGGGCCGGTGTCACGGCGGCGCGGCGGCTGGCGCGGGCGTGGGCCCGGGCGCGCCCGCGGGCGCCGCCGAAGGCGTGGTGCCGCTCGGCGCGCCGCTCGGCGAACCGCTCGACATCTGCGCGAGTGCTTTATACAACGGCGAGTTGACGAACCGTGGGTACGAGTCGCGGTGCATCAGAGTATATATCTGCAGCTGCGCCTCGTCGAACGTGTGCGGCGTTGGCTCCACCATGTTGCGGTTCACCACCTCCCGCACACGTGAGTCTAACGATACCTGACGACCACAAACGGGAACATTATTCATACGAGTGCAATGACCTATGACTATATACAAAATATAAGCCTACAACGTCCCAATGCAGGGCACAGGTCTCCTTTTGCAATTACGAGAGGGCTTCGAGTAAAATATAGGTGGAAAGGACTTTCCCCTTAAGTTTAACCTCATCATCAAATACAACATTTTTCGTACACGAAAATACATAGGTACATGTTCACCCGAAAACTAAATGAGATGACGTTTCAGCCCTTCAAAATTATAACCGTACTAATACTATAACAATACAATTGATAAACGATTTGTTTCATTATAGTGCGATAATTAATTTTTACTGAGGTGTTCATAGAAGTATGTGGAGCGCGCCAGGTGATTGTTGCCAGGTGATTTGTTGGCTTTCTTCTGTATATTCTTTCGGATAGCCACCGCCGGTAATTTCGGGTGAGTTTTTATTTATTTTTGTATAGCTGATAAGGGGAGAAAGATTAAGAAAGCACGCATGCTGAAATTGAAAATAGAAGACCACTGACTACACGACCATTGAATTTTTTTTTTGACATTTTTTGAATAAAGCCTCCTCGTAATTTTGTAATTTGGAACTGATTTCAGTCATCCTAGAACTTAGGTGAGATATGGAGCCAAGCTATTTTTGTGAATTCTTTTCAATCGATTAAGAAATTCGCCTGCAGTTTGTGCACACGAGCGGCCCGCAGCAACGTCTTGAACACGAGGGGCACGTATAGGGGCGCTCTGCCGATTTCGCAGAATTCATAAATCCTAAATTAGATATTTTGTCAATAATATATGTATATAGCAATAGCAATAATTATAAAGATGACAAAAGTTTCAGTATATTTTTCGTGTGGCTAGTTTTTCATTCAAAATTATTCATTTTATGAAATTTCAGCCACAAGGGACGAAAGGATAGTGGAAAAATATAAAACAATAAACATACAAACTTCTTATGGAAAAACCTCAAAAATAACGTGCTAATAATCAAAATGTACAACTACTAGCCGAGTAGTGTGTCCAGATGAAATGTACAACTACTAGCCGAGTTGTGTAGTCCAGATGAAATGTACAACTACTAGCCGAGTAGTGTGTCCAGATGAAATATACAACTACTAGCCGAGTAGTGTGTCCAGATGAAATGTACAACTACTAGCCGAGTAGTGTGTCCAGATGAAATGTACAACTACTAGCGGAGTAGTGTGTCCAGATGAAATGTACAACTACTAGCCAAGTTGTGTAGTCCAGATGAAATGTACAACTACTAGCGGAGTAGTGTGTCCAGATGAAATGTACAACTACTAGCCGAGTAGTGTGTCCAGATGAAATGTACAACTACTAGCCGAGTAGTGTGTCCAGATGAAATGTACAACTACTAGCCGAGTAGTGTGTCCAGATGAAATGTACAACTACTAGCCGAGTAGTGTGTCCAGATGAAATGTACAACTACTAGCGGAGTAGTGTGTCCAGATGAAATGTACAACTACTAGCCGAGTTGTGTAGTCCAGATGAAATAAATGAACATTTTCTTAATATTTCTGTGGATAATACAATCACTATTTGTAAGCTTCACGACTATGACTTTCAAAGAGCACGTGGAGTGCCGCAAGGGTCTATATTTGGACCATTATTGTTTATTCTGTATAGTGCTGATGTTATCGGTGGAACTTGAAACTGTCCATATCGTATTCATGCCCATGATATTCAAACTTTATCTTTCCTTTTGCCCAGGACACACACGTGATACTGAGGTGAGATCAACCGGGATCCCAACCGAATTACAACAATGGTCTTCTGCTAATTGTCTAATTTTACGACGGCCGTAAATGCTAATTAAGACCTTTACAATCTCATATTTTAATAATAGTTGGAATAATCTAGCTCCGCCTACAAGAGAGTTAAGATCTAAAGCATCTTTTAATCAGGAATCAAACAATATGTTGGTCCGGGCGCTGCGCGGGCGGCGGCTAGCCTGCTAGCAATTTATAAGGTCAATTTTATTTAATAAAAATATAGTTACTACCAATGAGATGTTTTTGAGATGAAATTATTGGACATAGACATGATGTCGTTTATACGGATGTCGTTGTGAATGAAATAAAACGCAATGTTTCGTTTTATTGTTTTAGATATACATAGTTGTATCTAAAAAAATAAAATGAAATCATGTTCTAAACTAGTTACCTTCTGCGACCTCTGTGCTCTGTCAGCCTAGTCGGAACTCGCGGCAACAGACTGAGTTGTGATCGTTCCATTGCTACGAACACTCGTACAATATGTAGCTTGTAATATTATCGTTTTCTTCTGTATGTTTCAATAGTCTAAGGTTAGTATGTCTATGCAAGTGCCTACTTATTTTAGTTTGTAGCAATGAATGAATAATGAAATATTCTATTCTAAAAATTATAATAAATAACTAAATTCGTCCGTTGTCAAGAAGCGAAAACAGAAAAGTGGTCAAACGACAATTCTAATAGGAGCGGTGGAACTTGGGGGAGCGAGGTGGTCTCCGGCGGCCGGTCCGCCGCGCGGCGCGGTGCGGTGCGACGCGGTGCGGTGCGGTGCGGGGCGCTCGATGTCACACCGCCCTACGTTTTATTATGTAACCCTCGAGCACGCTTTTATCCTTCACCGCCCACCTAATGATAATCGAAAAATTTGTACTTAAGTAGAAACTCAGAGGGTTCGAACTCACGATCTTACGAATGCGTGTTGAATAGATACCACTGGGCTAAACCTTTCTTAATTACACAGCACTAATCATATTCTGTACTATTTAAACATAGTTCAGTATTAACATTAATGCAAACGAACCTCTTTAGGTGAGAGAATAGAAATGTAGTCTTCGTATATAAAGCGCGCCTTCTCCTCGACGGCGTCGGGGTCGGTCTCGCGCTTGAGCTCCTCGCACGCGAGCCAAAACATAATGTTCTCCTCCGAGTACTCGCCTCGCAGGAAGTCACGGAACACCTTGCGCCCGGCTGCAAATTGATTATATCTAATGAGAGTTAGGTACGAAACGCCCGGCATCTCTGAATTCAGTTTAGCATTCAATATGACGAATTAGTATAGTTTCCTTAATACTTCTTATGCGGTATTTTATGTTGACGATCATTAAACGCCAACGAAACGCGGCGAGTTTACATTTTGCTAACGACATACAGTTACACAGGCGTCGGACACGCGCGTCGCTCGTCAATGCAACACGGGAGCCATTTAAAAATGACAGCCGGCTGTCAAGTCGCGCGGCTGTGTGACCCCCAGTAGATACACCATACACCCAAGCGATCCTATATAATCAAATTGTTTCCAGCTATTGGACCTAGTGGCGTCCTGTGTGCCCGACGCCTGAGTGGGTATACATACACCACGGTACACTGCGTCGCGTCGCTTCAAGAATCACAGTATTGTTCTTTCTACCAACTTCGTGCAAATGCAATGCACGTCAAACATCTGAGAATTGGCAAAGTGTGGATTTTAATATGGAAAAAATGTTAGCGGGTATTCTTATCAATTCACACGGTGCGATTTAAGAGGAAGGAGAGGTGAAGGATGCGCCACTGACCTGCGCTGCGCATAAGCCGGTCGAACGACTGCCCCCAGCTCTGGATCTCCTCCAGCGTCGGCCTGCAACATACACGTCCACGACATCAGGGTGGGGATACCACGCATACGGGGAGGGGCGAACGCACATGCGACGTGCTGGTCAGTTAAATGTAACGCTGTGTGAGTGAGCTCAGTGGGACACTTACGGCGCATCTCCGTCGCAGAGCAGCGGGTCCTGGGGACCGGGCTCGCGCGGCTTCTTGCCGAGGCCGCCCTCCGACCCGCGCGCCGCCAGGCTGCCAACACACATTGCATTTTAAATGATCTTCACATATAGGAACTCCTTATAAACAATTTCACGAAAAAGATATCTAGTAGTAAGTACTCGTATAACATCATCATCATCATCAGTATACATACATACATACATGTATACAGAGGTTATTATTATAGGTATTCTAAAAAAAACTTTTGCTTTTTTATTCCGGCCACTACAGACGATGTTTTACGTAGTATTTCCATGTAACGCGCTGACGTGCCCTACTGCGCGCCAGCTGTGGAGCGACTGTTCGCTCCGGCAACACCACACTCACCACTTAGCCCTGGAACAAACATAACATCAAGCTGTAATATGCATCTATTTATAGAAAAATCCTATAGGGACGTACGATTTACGAAAAATTCATTTAGAGAGAGGTTGTTGAAAGTAGCCCTCCATTTGCTGCTACTTTTTGCTATTGTTATGAAACTCTTTCTGCCTGCTTTTACAGAAGGCAGCACTGATGATGATAATGATGATGAGAATGAAGTCATGTGTAGGTACTGACCAGGAGCAGGAGCAGCAGCAACACCAGAACAGGCAGCACGGCTTGGCGGCGGGCCGGCAGCCGCGCGCCAGCGCAGCCAGACTGCACATCTGTAGTCACAAAGCGCAATAATCAGCATTTTAATGGTCGTAAAACCTAAATCATATGTTTGAAACAGAGGTGATTACATGTGAATTAAGGATGTCGCTACCAGCACAGTTGCAGCTCACTTCAAAAAATTCTAAATTTTATACTTGTGAACGATTGTATTCAGTATTGTACGTTATACATTTGTGATGGAAGGATTGTGTTAGAACGGAGCACGGCGACAGCACCGTATTAGAAGAAAATATAAGTATCCTTCTTGTCCAGACTTATCTAATGTTACTCATTAGACATTAACATAATCGCAACGTGGAAATGGACCCTAATCTGATAGACCAACCCAGGAAATACATACTTGTATTATTTTATTTATAGGTATAATCCCTAAGGTAGGCAGTACATGTACTTGTACATTTATTGTTTTTGACTAATGTTCGTACCTGTGTCCAATATGAACGGGCGACAACATCCACTTCCCATCAGATGGACTATCACCATGTCTTTAAAAAGTCATTTGTCTAATCAGCTAATGGCTCTCTTGTACAAGACAGCGGATAGCGATCGTAACCTGCTTAAGTTTATGCTGGCTGTTTGGTGATTATTTGGCGAGAGTTGCGTCGTGTGATGAGTTTTCAGTTTAAATTAGGTACAGGATCAATTCTATTAAATTCTGCAGTCTCCAACGCTTTACCAATCCCAAAGCGCGCGCGCAGCTTTATATTCAGCGCGTGAATATAAAGCTATCTACTACAGACAGTCTCGCATATAAAGTTTTATTGAAAAGCTGCAGAATCCTCTATTAAAGACCTCTTTGTGTCGCGTTGGGAATAGTATATAGAAGTTGGGAGAATCGCATAAAATGCACAAATAAAGACGGACTTTCTTCTCGGTTGTGACATGATGGATTTGTAAATAATACACGCGTATTTAACTGGCGCTCACTCTCAAAGACGGATATACGTGGAAGTAGCGAAAAAGAAATCAGGTCTAAATTAAAAGCGTTTGGAGGGTAGTGGGTGAGGGTCGCGCTGGGCGGCGCGGGCAGGGCGCAGGGGAAGGCGGACGTAGCGTATTTATAGCGCGCTCTCATTGAAGCGCGAGCGACAGCCAGCGGTCGCGTTGTTTACCGATCGCCGCTATATCGGTGCGCCGCTCGCGATGATTGTAAACAATTCAACTAAACACAACGCTGCGTTTTCGCCCGTCAGTATACTTTAGGTCCATGCACATTTTTTTATATATATTATTTGTTCTTTTTTCAATAAGAACACGAATCAAATGGAAATTAAAGTGTACATTAAAATAAAATCTTAACTGATAACAAGATTTTACTAGCTACATAAATTCTTGAGGTAGGTATTCGTAGAGGCAAACATGAATTGACGTTCGTCATATAAATTTCTTCCAAGGCTTATTGCAACACTTAGGTCGCACAATAGAGGACTGTTTCACTTCTTACAAACAATACCATTCACAGAGATTCTTCATCGACACCAGTCACAAATTTTCAGAACAAGGACGGTGCTGACTCATCATAAATTTTCCCGAAAACAGCACATACTTAAAGAGCACAGAAAACCAATGCCAATCAGTGACCGCAAAGGATGGTTTCGCGGGGGGTATGAGCTTTCTGTGAAGATCGCCAGTGAGTGTGGTCGCGCAGCACGTGTGCGCGACACATGCGCAAGGCGAGCGGGCGCCGATCGATGCACGTCCAGCACGCACCTCCACCCAGCCGCGCTCAGCGCGATGATAGCAGGGTGCGCCAGCCTATTCCAAGGCAGCCGGGGCGGCCCATCGAGCTGGATGACTACTTTTTAACAGCGCGAGGTTGCAACACAAAGGGCTGTAGTGCGGCGACGGCGCGTATCGACCGATGGCGGCGGCGCCCCGCCCCGCGGGCTGCGGCACTGACGTGTGGCTTGCGGAGCTCACCTGCCCGCGGCTAGACGGGTGGTGCGGCGGCGGGCGGCTCGCCGGCCATGCCGGCGCTAGCGGCGGCGCGGGCGCGGCATGTGGCAGGCGCGCGGCCGGCGGCAGGCGAGGCGGCGGCGAGGGCTGCACGGGGACGGGCCGCGGTCTGGGCGCGACTGACGCCATCGACCGCGGCGCGCAGCGGCCCCGCGCCCGCGGCCCTCCGCCTGGCGACGCGCCTGCGCGACTGACCGATCTTTAGTATTCCTGACTATTCCTCTGTACTGGCTCTGCTACTGCGAATGCGGTCACGGGGTCCCGCGCCGCCGCGTGCCGCCTCTCGACGCAGCCCGCCGCCCGCGAGGGCGCTGCACGACTCCTCACCTCACTATTACATTACGAACGCGGACTTGGTATGAATGAAAATACTGCCGATACCAAATAATACGTACCTACGCATTGATTCATTATCGTAACAATAATTTATGATAACATTTATGACTACATAAGTAGACTTTAATCGTGATGATTACCTAACACTGCTGCTCTATCATATAGCCTAGTGTTTGAGGATTATAAGCTTACATTTCTTCGGTGGAAAGTCTTCATACATGTGTATGTATCTGGCATGTATAGGATGAACATCGGAGGAGTTCCGATGGCCGCAATAAGAAGCGTCAACAAACTGAATCTGAAACAAACTGGCGACGCGACGGCGCACTGTTGGAACTGAATGACATCTGTAAAGTAGGTATATCATGATTCAGCTTCAAGCTCCGAGTGAAGGCGTTTACATGTTTATATATACATATATATTTTAATGTATTTCAATACTTAAAATTTAATACAATTTATCCCGAACCAGTGGAAGTTCTCACCGGAATAATCACTATACATTTTACTTGGGCGCTGTAATGGAATGTAAAATATGAAATAAAGTGTTACTTTCATTCCAAGATACACTATTACACTATATCCCGTAAGATCAAATACAGACAATATTATTAGAAATATAAAAATCCTACAGACCAACAGTGCTTTGAATTTCTAAGAAATAGGTGTTTTAATTTTGAAAAATCTAATTACAGTAATTACTTGGCAAAAATTTTAGAGTTCCCTCTGTGAAGGCAGGCTTATCGGCTTTGGCTTATCGAGATGTATTTTGTCACTTAACATTTTACAATATGAATGCTGTGTTCTCCTGTGAGAGGCTACCATATACAGGGTGTCCCGAAACTCAACGTCAAGCGGGTACCGGGCGAGGGGCCAGGTTATGCCGGCAAGTTCTGGCCCCTCGCCCGGTACCCGCTTGACATTGAGTTTCGGGACAGCCTGTATATGTATTATAATTTTTATCATGTTTGTATAGAATAGAAATGTATGGTGTGTCGTTGGCGAACCTAATAAAATAAATAAAAAAGATGGTGTGTGATAGTATAATAGGGATGGGACTGGGTGAGAAGGAATGGGATATGATGACAATGAACAAAAAAAGTCGTAAAGTGTACAGGAACGAAATCGCGGGCACATCTAGTGTTTAATAATTGTTAATATTTATTTATTTAAAAAACTTTATTGCACTTAATGGTACAAAAGGCGATCTTATTGCCCGGGCGCATTCTCTAGCAGCCAACCTTTGGGTAGAACACACGTGACATAAGATACATAAGAGTCACGTGGTGAGGTGCCATGGAATGTATAAAATAAATATAACTTGATGATTAGTAAATATTTTACACAAACAGTTAGGTACTTGTAATATATAAACCTACTTGTAAATAGTACTTATAATATTAACAAATGTTAAAGGTTTTTTGTGTATGTAATGTTCTAGAAATTAATGTTATAAATCTAGAATTATGTTAATTAACATAACAAGTTTTGTACAACTGATCTAGAAATACATTACTACGCGCTCGCGCAGCGCAGCTCGCGCTTAACTGATAGTTTTTAATTTGTAGATACCTATTTTGTTAATTGTCAGCATTTACAATATGGCCTCTGATATTTAATTTTATTCTCTAATATTAGTTAATTTTATTTTTATGCCATATTGCGCTTGACTGGTCAAAATTAATTATGGAATTAATATTAGAATGGCCTAAATATCTTAAAGGGCCATAGAGTTCCGGTTATGAGACACCGAATATCCAAAGTTAAGCAATAATTAATTATATGGACTGTAAAACTGTTAAAAAGCGGTGTTAGTTTGTGACGAGTTGTTTAATAACACTACAGCCTGCTTGGGTGCTGGAGTGAGTCACCTCGACCGTCTCCACGAAAATTAAGGAACGTCAGTATGTCCTTTATCAAAGCTATCAAGAGTTAAGATACCAGCGTTGTATTCGTGTTGTGGCACAGTCGTGGCAAAGCAAGCATAGCATGGCAACACTTAAAAGGCGAGCAACGTAAGTGAAACGCAACACACCTGGTGTTTCCCGCCCCTCCGTATCGACCCAGCGCTGATCCCACCGGAGCTATTGTGACGTACCCGAATTACTCCGCGGCAAGTAACCGCCAGCCGCCAGCCGATTGTGTACAGTATCGGCTATTCCACAATGACAGCCATACGATCAATATGTCCTGCCAGTAAATATATGAACAGTGTGCGTACTGGCGATACTGGCGTACTGGCCATGTGTGCTGCAGATGCTCGCAAGTATTACTTATGAACATTTGTGTGAAGTAGATTGTTAAATCAAAGTCAACTATCACTTATCTTCACAAATGGTAGTTTTATTAAACGTGTATAATGCATGAAGAACGACGACAAGCTGTTAACTAAACCGTATTAAACAATAAATTATCAAAATACTTAGCATCCCCACACTTAACATAGACAAAACTTTTGATTAATAGAGCCTCGAAATTTCGTTTTAATTTAAACTGATCACGATGATATTAATATTAATGAACCTCGTTAATGTTGGCGAAGATAGAAGTAGTACTTGTAATAGTACCAGGCTACTCAGAAAGTTTTTATCTATGGAACAGCGGTTTGATGTCAATTAAAACTATGACTATCTACATATAATATAAAAACGGGGCTTTCAGCGGGAACTCGAGAAGTAAAGTTGAGTTTTTGTATGATTATTGTAAAAATTATGAATTAGACGTGTTGTGCTTTAATAGTTTATTAAATTTCAAGGTGCGTGGTGTTTGTGATAATAAAATAAAAGCGTGGGACTGAGTTTTCCGTGCGCTTTCAAGGAGTTCTCTTCTGTCCTCAATAAATCTACTATTATTTCACTGAGCGAGTTTTGACTTACTCCGACGGGACTGGACATTGATTGGATAGGTTTTAGACTGAAATTGTTTATTACGAAGAAAACTTGACACTGGCAGAATGTGCTAATTGCACCATTGCCATATATGAAGAAAGAAAACATTACAAATTCAATTCAATTTTTTTTATGAGCTTCATATAAAAATCGTGCCTCATAAAAAATGGATATTCGACGGGAACATATCCGCACTATGATTTTGTATAACTTTAAATGTTCTTTAAAATCTGAAGATTCTTCTAATAGACTGCAAATGGTATTTCCAGAGAAGTTATCTTCTAAGGCAACCGTGTATCGTTGGTACAATGAATTTAAGCGCGGTTAACTAAGTTTGGCTGACGAAGAAAGAAGCGGTCGCCCTTACACGCCTGTTGCGGTAGAACACGTGGTGGCAGTGAAAAAAATAATTAGTGAAAACAAGCGAATTAGATACCTAAGAGGAGATTCAGGAGAGATTGCGGATTGGACTGGGGAGTGTGTATGAACATTACATGGGGCATCTACGAGTCAGCAGGATAGTGTCGAACTGGGTGCCGCACAGCCTCACCTTCTTTCATCTACCTGTATGATACACAAACTAAGCGTCAATCTACTGTTTGCCTGTTTCAAAGTGAGCCAACGCCTACCAATTGAAAAGAGCAAGAATCGCTGAAAAAAAAATCACAAGGTTTTTAACTTTAAATATCTACCGGATATCTGTGCCTTTACGAAACCAAAGCAATATTAACGCAGAATGGTACGTAGCCAGGTGCTTGCCGAACGTTTTTACTGTAGTGAGTAACAACCGTCCAAAACCAGGTCTCCGCGGAGTGCTGCTGCACCGCGACTAAGCGGCCGCTCACTCAACCAGAGACTTTTTGGCCAGTACTCCGCTTAAAGTTTTAGACCATCCTCCTTACAGTTCCGAAGTGGAAAGTTGTGACTTTTTATTTCCTAAAATTCAAACCCAACTGTGCGGGATACGTATGCACTAACACGCAGTAGAATGAATGCTAGTGTCTGTACTCCGCACCAACTGGATCGCCGGGGGGTGTGGACTGTATAATAGGGTGTTTCCGTGTCTTGATTAAAACAACAAGGCTTGTTCTTCAATAGAGCCGGGGTAGCGCAGAGGTACTTGTTTTTCTTCTTTGTTCTTGTTCTTGTCGGAGTGGATGCCGCTGCGGAAGTGATTTTGACCGGAAATGGTCCGCCTATTATTCGCGTATTGGGTTCTCCAACTTGCGGCTAGTTGCGGGATTCCTCCACCACCGGTCAACGTCGGGCCTCCCCTCCACTTGTCCATTTATGTACCCCTCCCGCTACCCGCGGGGAATCATTTATTTTCCTTATCACTAACACGTATTTACATTGATAAGATCCTAGTATGTCCTCAATTACACTATGCACCAACGATACCTATACTATGCACCAACGATTTATGTAGGGACATACTAGGGATTACTCCATTATTTCCATATTATATACATAAAAACTTAACAACTATTTGCGAAACTATATACATGTTTGCCTAAGTACCCTAGCCTTTTCGTCGTCAACATATCTCCCGCCGTCGCCGTCTCGCGATCTAATTGGTAGAACGACGATTTTCTTGGTCGGTCGCCGCAGGATGTGGCCGTTGCTCGTCTGGACGTCGATGATGCGAACCTCGCCGTCTTGCCCGGGGTACGTAGCGATGACTCTTCCTCTGGGCCACGTGTTCCTCGGTAGGTTCGTGTCGCATATGACGACCAAGTCTCCGACGCGTGGTGCCTCGCCGACTGTGCGGGGCTCCCGCCGGTACTGTAGCAGGGGGAGATATTCTCGGAGCCAGCGGCGCCAGAAGTTATCGGCTAGCCGCTGGGCGCGCCGCCAGTGTTTGCGCGCATTCACGTCGTCTGCAGTGAAGGCGCCCGGTGCTGGGACATGTGAGTTAGGCCCCAGCAGCAGATGATTCGGTGTGAGCGCCTCCGGCTCCTCCGGTGTTACCGCCACGTGTGTGAGTGGGCGGGAGTTGACGGTGTTCTCCGCCTCGATGAGTAATGTGTGGAGTGTCTCGTCGCTCGGGTACTTCTCGCGTAGCGTCGCTCGTAGGGCTTCTTTGACCGTGCGCACCATGCGTTCCCAGGCCCCGGCCATGAAGGGGGCGGAAGGGGGAACGTGACGCCACGCGATGTGTTTCGCAGTTGCTTCCTCTTGCACCGCGGCTAGTGCGGCCTCGGTGAGTTGTTTTTCCGCGGCTTTAAAGTTAGTGGCGTTGTCACACCATAACTCCGTTGGGCAGCCGCGTCGCCCCATGAATCGTCGTAGCGCAGAGATGGCGGAATCTGCGCTGAGTGATGCTGCCACTTCCAAGTGTACAGCCCTCGTGGTCATGCATGTAAATAAGGCGACATATCTCTTCTCTCGATGTCGGCCCACGGTTACTTCGATGGGACCGAAGTAGTCGAGCCCGGTGAAGGTGAACGGGCGCGCGTGATGTGCTACGCGCGCGTGCGGTAGATCGCCGGTGGCTGGACTCGTCGGTTTCCACAATCACACTTAGTGCGGCGAGTTTGTCGTCTCCCGCCGGTGTGGCGCTACGCTCGATGCGCTTACGTTCGCATGCGTAGCTGTCCTCTTGTGCTGCCTTCATCCATTGATGCTCCGCTCGTATGAGATAGTGCGCTTCCATCGGTACGAACTTGCACTTGCCGCGCGCTGGTTCTTTCTTTTGTGCAGTCTTAGCGTCGCCTTTCTGTGTTCCTGACCATGCCGGGTCCGACGTCGGGTTGGCAATGGTCCTTTTGCGACGCGCAGCTGCTACTATGTGCCTCCTTTTGCGGCACAAGTCGATGAATTGTAGAGCGCGTGCGGTGGCCCGGATCAGGCGCTCCCACTTTGAAAAGCGCGTGATATCGGGCAAGTGTGCATGCCCCTTTGTCGTGTTCGTAATTGCGCAGCATTTCTCTTTTTCCTTTTTCCACAGGAGTCCGGTCTCGAACCGCCCGTCAGGTAGCCGTCGACTGCGCTTATCCAGAAGGTCGATGGCGCGCTGCTCCGGGTCATTCTTGGTTTTCCTCGGTTCGATGCCCACTGACTCCAACTTGAAGAAGTTCTTCATTAACTCCTCCTTTTCGTCGCACTTCTCGCTGATGTAGCCGCAGAAGGCGACTGGTTCGCACACTGAAGTGCGGCATCCGTGTAGTACCCAACCTAGTAGCGTCAGTGATGCTACCGGCTTGTTCCTTAGTCCCGCTCGGACCTGGCGTGAGACGATCAGCTCCCAATTGTCCTGCCCGATGACAATCTTCGGACAGACATCCTTGTAGGTGAGCTCGTCCCTGATGTCGTCTAGGTGTGTGCAGTCTTCCAGGTCCGTTTCCCCGATTGTCTGCGATGTGAAGTTGAGACGCTCGATGGTGCGTGCGCCCTTTAATTTGTGCACGCCGTCCGAGTGTAGCCCTTGTATCTGTACGTCAACAGTGCGGCTCTTTTCATGCTTCATTTCGCCGCCGTCGATGCCTTGTATCCACATTGTGTCAACCGGCCCGTCGATGCCGAGCGAGTTGATTGTAGCCTCTTCTATAATGGTGACGGTGCTGCCTTCGTCGAACAGCGCGTAGGTGTGTATCTTCGCGTGTGGTCCGGCAAGCACTACTGGCGCAATCTTCAGGTAGGCTCGACGTCGACGCGGTGATGAGTTCGCGGCGGTGGCCTTGTTGGTCAGCTCTGTTGTTGACGTGACGATTTCTTCCTTGGGCTCTTCTGTCTTCACTGTTGGCGGCAAAGTTTGACGTGTACGATGTAGCAGCCGATGATGTGACATCTCACACCCGTTGTGTCCGCATGGCTTAGCTCGGCAACTGCCCCGGTGATGGTCACTACACAGGCAGCGGAAGCAGATGCGGTTCCTCTTCGTTACCTCCCATCGGGCGTCGAGATCGCTCTCGGCAAACCGATTGCACGAAGGTAAGTAATGATCTTCTTTACACAGCGGGCATAGTTTTCTTTTTCCGTCGTTAATGGCGCTGTATGTTCGTTCCGTCCTTTTCTTTGTCGCCCTCTCTCTCACACTCGCAGGTTCAATGATGGGAACGGTGACTTCTGGCGGTGCGTAGGCACTGCATTTGTCGGCCTCTATGTTGAGGAACGTTGACAGCAGGCTCAGCGTGGGTACTTCGTGCTCCCAGATACTTGCAAAGTCGTACCACTTGCTCTTCAGTATGGGTGTGAACTTCTCCATTATAGCCCGTACTAGCTCGGGGCTATATAGGTAGTTGTCCCTCTTCATCGCTTGTATGGTAGCCACAGCGTTGGCCACCTTACTGGCGAACACGCAGAGGTCGCGGGGCTCGTCGTTTAGCTTGCGCAGGCACTTCAGTTTTTCTGTTTCGCATGCGACGAGTGCGTCCGGCCTCCCGAATCTCCTTGCGAGAGCTTCCATTATGTCGTCCGGCTCTCGGTGGGCGGTAAACAAACTTGCCACCGCCTCTATAGCGACACCCTTCAGGCTCTTTCTTAGCCGTGCCAGGTTGTCGCTCTTCGTGAAGGTGTGCTTCGAGTCTTCGTAGGCACCCTTTAACCCCAGCCATGCGCTGCCTTGTCCATCGAACGTAGGCAGCTCCATAGTATAACGCGGTGTCTCCCTCGCCGAAATCTTCACTGCCTTGGAGATCGCGGTAGCCATTTGCTCCACGATGTCTGCAGTAGGGCGCGCGGGCCGAGACGTGCTTCGTTCTCGGTGCCTATCCTCCCCATTGTTGGAGGTATAAGCTCCCCGTCCTCGTCCTTCCTTCCTTTCCGGCGAGATCTTGCGAGACTTTGGCCCCGCCCCCTGCGGGGGTATGGGGGGGGGAACCTCGTTCCGATTTAACCATTTTTCCAACCGGAACGATTCTTCTTTTCGTTTGTCGTCTTCTTCTTCTTCAGAGCTTGATCCCAGCTCCGCGAGCCTTATCTCTTGCTCCTTAGCAGTCAGGCGCAGCTGTAGCAGGGTTCGTTCTATTTGTAGACGCTCCTTCTTCTTCGCGGACGCAGTAGATCGGTGCGACCTTGCCGCAATGCTTGCGGCCCGTGGAACGATTGTGACGTCCGACGTCCCATTATCATCGACGTGCGCTTTGCCTTCCTCGTTTCCACGTATCGATTCTTCTCTACGCGTAGAAGTCGTCTTCGTAGTGGCCTCGGTGCTGGTGGCCGTGGTTCCTGTAGCTGTCGTGCCCGTGCTCGTGGTTGCTGTGACCGTAGACTCTGTAGTGGCAGACGTTGACTCCGTAGCGGTCTGTGCTCCGCTCTGCGACCCCGTTCGGCTCTGTGACCTTGTTGTTGCTGGCATTGTAATAGGTACGTCGTGAGAACAACGTAACTAAACAATCAAGTCTTTGAACGTCTTTGGAAATCAAGATCGGAAATCAAGATTGGAAACCAAGATTGGAAATCAAGATTGGAAATCAAGATTAGAAACCAGGATTAGGAAACCAAGACGTGAAATCAGGACGTGAAACTGAAAGATTGGCCCTAGTACGGACGAGTACGATGCGTCGTGCCGCTCTCCGTAGAGCCGTAGATCGTACGGGGATTCTTAATAATCCTACGACGCGACCGTATCGTCTCTTCCCGCTATTTCTTAATAAATAACGCCGTACGCCGTTCTTCTTATTCCACGAGGTCTTCAAACACGACTTGCTTGATTCAATATCCGGCTGCTCGAAGGACCATAGATGGTGCGGGATACGTATGCACTAACACGCAGTAGAATGAATGCTAGTGTCTGTACTCCGCACCAACTGGATCGCCGGGGGGTGTGGACTGTATAATAGGGTGTTTCCGTGTCTTGATTAAAACAACAAGGCTTGTTCTTCAATAGAGCCGGGGTAGCGCAGAGGTACTTGTTTTTCTTCTTTGTTCTTGTTCTTGTCGGAGTGGATGCCGCTGCGGAAGTGATTTTGACCGGAAATGGTCCGCCTATTATTCGCGTATTGGGTTCTCCAACTTGCGGCTAGTTGCGGGATTCCTCCACCACCGGTCAACGTCGGGCCTCCCCTCCACTTGTCCATTTATGTACCCCTCCCGCTACCCGCGGGGAATCATTTATTTTCCTTATCACTAACACGTATTTACATTGATAAGATCCTAGTATGTCCTCAATTACACTATGCACCAACGATACCTATACTATGCACCAACGATTTATGTAGGGACATACTAGGGATTACTCCATTATTTCCATATTATATACATAAAAACTTAACAACTATTTGCGAAACTATATACATGTTTGCCTAAGTACCCTAGCCTTTTCGTCGTCAACACCAACTAAATGGGAAGCAGTTCTCATCGCCCGAAGTCGCGCTGGCTACGCTCGAAGAGTTTGTGAAAAAGGTACCTGAGGAATAGTGGAATATGTTTTAAAAATTGGTTCAGACACATGAAAGTTTGTATTGATGCCAGTGGAGAGTACTTTAAAAAAAAAAAAAATTGGAACCCGTAAAATACTTTCCTTCTTTTTCGAAAAACTTTCTGATTCCCCCACGTAGGTAGGTATACTACTCTTAAAGTACATATTACTAATTATTATCACTAACGGTTAAGTAAATTATTATGAAACTCTTTTCGAGGCGTTCTCCTTGTTGTATGTTTTATTTGAGTTAAGTTTTAAGTATCAATACTTTACTGATCATAAAACTTATATTAAATAAATATTGATTTGTTTGCTGAAGTCCGTAGCTTGTTGTTGTTGCTCTTTATTGTACTTAAAATGAGTTTAAATGATTAGAATAATTGTACAATAAGACATTACAGTATTACCATAAGTACAAAGGCGGACTTATTCCTAGAAGGAATCTCTTCCAGTCAATCTTAGATAAACCGAGAGGAGTTATGTCATTAGAAAGCAGGCTACAAGATAATATATAACAAAAGTCAGCAGATATATTTGTACATATACACATAAATATAAACGTAAATATATAATACATATCCATAAATACACAAATACATACATATAGATAGTTAACATGAGAGCAGCGGGATTGGAGCTGGTGCGCGCTCGCACGGTGGCTACGCGGCTTCGGCCCCGACAACGCGTCATGCTGCTACGGCGAATGTAACGGTGCTACAGCGGCGCATGTACGCCAGCCGCCAGCCGGTCGCCACTCGACATGCCCACAACCCCCTACGAGAGCTACGAGTTACGATAAGTTCCGATCTGGAATTATAATTACCGATGTAGTAATCTTGCAGATAAATACATTTTATACAGTTAAGTCCGCAAAGCTTATTTTGAGCATAGGCTTTTATTTTGAGTACTTTGTTCTTAGATAAATCTTGTTTATTTGTCACTTTTTCTGGTTACTTATTTATGTCCGTAAATATAAATCGACTCAATGAAATTAAAATGAAATGAACTTTAAAAAAAAATGTTAAATATTGATACATATTAATAAACAGATAACTAATAGCAATGAGAAAACATACAAATTAAATACATTTCCATAATCTGTAGTGTTGGACAAATTCCAGTCCAACTTTTACAGCACTTTACAGCAGTCGTTCGTAACGTTATTGTATGTTGTTTGTATGTGGGGCGGGCGGCGGGTGGTGCGCCTGTCGGCCGGGCGGGGGGCAGCAGGCGATCGATGGGCGGGCGGCGGGCGGCGGGTGGCGCGTCAGTCGCGGCCGGCGCGCCGCCCTGGCCTGTGGTGTAGTTGTCCTTCGCGCCTCTGTGTTCGGGCGCCTCCGGTGTTCGGACGCCGCCGCTCGCTCGCTGCATCCCGCGCTGCACGGCGCCGCGGGCGGACCGGGGCCTCCCCGGCGAAGCGCGCCTCGGGACGTACGGTGCTCGTGCCGCGGACCTCCCGCCGGTGAACGCTGCGGCCCATCGGGTGCGGGGAGGCGCCGGTGGGCGGCCCCCGGCACCCCCGCACTCGCGCCATCGGAATCAATTACCGCCCTACAAATAGCGCATTATAATATAACTAGTTACCGAAGTTGCGGTTGGAAACGGAAACACTTAGAAAGTGGATTAGAAGCCTCGGTTGCAGCAACTCGAAGGTATGACTCCTTCAGGTGCGGGGGTGCCATCCCCGCCCCCGCAGCCGGCTGCATCTCCACATGCACGCTCCCGCGCCCGCCGCCGGCTTCACCCAGCGTTCGCAGGGATTTCATTTACCCCTTCGAACAAACACCTACCCAACAAACGTACAGAACATTTGTATGTAGGCTCACTAGCACCCTGCGCCCGTTTTTTAAATACAATGTTTCATATAAATACAATCAATATGTATAGAATACAATCCACGTATGTCATTTAAGTTAGCAGTTATGATTAAGTAACTTGTAGGTTTCAACCGTGGACATAAGAATACGCCCTATTTCATTTTAGGCTTAGGATCGATAGAAGAAATGTTTACGTTTATTTATTTTATTGACATCTGTTAACTTTATTATGGAAAAACGCGGTTATATTTCTGGTTTTGTTTCAGACTTACGGTAAAGTAGCAAAATTAATAAACGAAAATGATTGATTTTATTCATTAAAAAGCGAAACAAAATATTGATTGATAAACGATGCGTGATCGGCGAACATAGCCTAAACAATCAGCTAGTCCTTATTTTTATTTTGAACTGCTCTAAAATTAAATGTTTAACACAAAAAACAATAATATGCGTCTTTTGATAGATATACTTTAAAATTACTTTTTTGATCAGCTTTAAGAGTAATCATGTAATAAAAAAATAAATACATTAGATGTTTGGTGGAATGGGCGCCCACTAGGTACCCTAAAATGAGAGAGTTCGGTAATATTACACTAAACGTAATTGTTTGGAGCTTATATTATTCTTTAATAACTAAGAAAACTATTAAATTTTCAATCCGTGACGCGCTGTTACAATGTTGCGTCGTATGCCACTTTTTGTATTTTAAAGATAGTGATGTAGTTCAAAATACTGGTACCGGGTATTTGTAACGGAGTCTGGGTAAAATGTTAGAAAGTAGAATGAATGAAAGAAATAGAAGTGTATGAATTTACTAATTCGATTACTTTTGTATGATTTGATTGTATGATTGAGTGAGTAATATTAAGCTGTGACAGAACCAGGAGTGTAATTTACGATTAAGATCCTTAATTAAGATTTTTAAGAATTGTATAGCTATCATTAAATCACTACTTTTTTAAAAATATTTTCGGTAAATAATGATTTTACTGGCCTAACTAACGTCACCCCAACCTGCACTAGCGCCGTCATTTTCTGTCTGCAAAACATTCAGTCAAACAATCGTCCGTCGTTCATACTCGTGCGCACAGACTTTGTTCTCCCAGAATTTGTTGTTGTGAGATGTTTTTTTGTGATCCGCCTATCTTCTGTTTGTTGTTCCTGCTTATTACGTTGACCTTGGCGCGATATTGGATTCTAATTCTGCTTTTTACTTTGGATGTGCTGTCGAATGCATTAAAAATGCCGAAACGTGGACAAACTTCAAATAGCCAATGCCGCGAGCTTATAATTACATTACAGAACTATTTCGAGAGTGAGTCGCGAAATGGCGGACCTTTGGTGTCACCCGAGTACACGAGCGCATTTCTCAGACCCTTGGAATCAGTATAAAAACAATTTTCAACATCAATAAAGAAAAATTAAGAAAAAATGGAAGTGAGAAAAATATGTTACAGACACCATAGAAAAAGAGAAGAACAAAGCTCGTGATAGATGTTGACAATTTTGATGCAGATGCTATCAGAAATCATATTTAAAATTATTATTCAAGAAATGAATTTCCGAATACATGAATGCTTTTGATGTCGTTAAAAGAGGTTGGATTATGTAGTGGAAGGAAAACGCCATTGTCACAAATATTGAAAAATATTGGCTTTTATTACAAGGAAAAAATTGTTATAGAAAGAATTTGGAAGAAAGAAAGCTAATAAATATTTTCTATTCTATTCAATATACCAATTGAAAATATCGGTTGTATGTATTTGTGCAATTGCACGAATTTTTCCTACACAAAGACAAAAAAGGTTCAGTACCAGATAAATATTTTTTTTTAAATATACGAGTACCTATTACAGGTTCCGCAGCTCCCGACCATGGCGGCGCTGAATACGACGCCGCCATTCAGCACTGATAAAATGTTAAACCTGCTAGAAGCTTGCGAGAAGGTCACAAAATATGACTGGGCGAAACTAGTTGAAAAAACAAGAAACATAATTTTGGATGACTATGCCCGCGATATTAGGATTGTTCTCATAATTGACAATGAAATAATTATTCAAGTAAATGATAGCGACCACGATAGCAGTGGTTCACGTAATTCTGATTCAGAATAACGTAAAATACTCAATAAAACATATTTTAGACACAAGGGCATTTTTTAATTTTCGTATTCTCTATTCAATCACATCAACGAAAGTATTATCATTATCTGTTAATAAAAGTATTTAATGCGACTGCTACGATTGTCTATAGTCACAGTCGGTAATATTTCAACGGTGTACCTATAGTAGCAATCTGACTACTACAATAACAAACTGTATTGGAAATCGAACTGTATTAAAATTGTCTAAAACACCTCGACTGACTGCACATAACGACTGAGTACTGACCGAAACTCAAGGACTGACTGAACTCTCCAACAAACCCTGAGAAACCTCTGAAAACACTCGAAATAACTGGTTCTTAATATCATCAAACACACCTACTTATTCAAACAGAAACTAATAACGTGAGGTACATTAGCACCATCTAGTGACTGGGAAGTAAACTAAACTAATAAACTATTTGAATTATAGGTACAAAATTGTTTTTCTTTCTTATTTCTTGCGAACAACGTATGATTATATTTTTGACGGAAATATGGGCGACAACTTTGTTAAATCTTCTGCAAAATTGAAATAAAATACAATAATTGTAATTAAAAATTACAATAATAAAGGGAACAAAATTCATTTATAATTGGCCTTTCGCGTCTAAGCTCCATACAAGTAAACAGTTATTAATATTTTCGATAAATTAACCTGGAAAATTTTCAGATAGCTGAGTTGTTTTATTAACCAATAAAATGACGTGCGGTCACTGTTTAAATGCGTCGGTTTAATCAGTTATTAGTTGCGTAGAATAAATAAATTGTATGCAGATTTGATTTATAAATAATCAACACAGTTCATTTATGTTCGAAATTTAATTTAATTGATTATAACTTGATAGATTGGTGATCAAATGTTAATATAGAATATTTTTATACCGGTAGAATATGATTGTCACTTAAATATTTATTAAACTGATTTATAATGCTTAGGTTAAAGAAATTAATTGACAAATCGAATAATTTATTCCACTTCTATTTTATCCCACTTTACCCACGGATACGGAAGTAGTAGGTAGTAGTTACTTCTATATTAAAAAAGTATCACATTAACGTCGCGATTGAAACTTTTAGTCACGTCAGTTTCTTGAAAATGGAAAACTACTAGTACCTATCTACCTACTAAAGTTATGAAAACTACACGTCTGTTTATGATGGAGATATATATAAAAAATATTTGCAAATAATAGGAATTCCAAAATTATAAGTGGTATATGTAAGAAATTATGTATATGGTTCCTCAGTTTTTGTAAACAAAAAAAATCGAAACCTAAAGCCTATATCTAACTGTAATGATAGTTATTATTTTGATTGGATCACTAGAAGTACCTTAGGATCAAATCATTTAATAAAATTCTTAGGGATATACAGTAGATAAAATTAATCAGTACAATTTATCGAAGCTGTTGTGGCTTTATTGGGACAACTGGCTAGTGCGCTAACGTTCGCCAAATACGTGGGGAACTCGGAAAGTTGTGCGAAAAAGAAAACGAATCTACTGGTTCCAATTTGTTTACAGTTACATTTCAACGTATACTTAAATATACTCAAAATATTATTTCAAATTATACTCTCCACTTGCATCTGCAAGTACAAAGTTTCATGCATCTGAACCAACTTTGAAATTATTTTTTCCACTCTCCCTCGGGTACCTCTTTCATAGCCTCTTCCGGTGACGAAACTGCTTCCCTTATAGTTGAGATTTAATTTTGTTAAATAAAAAAGTCATAATTTTCCAAGTTGGAACTGTAAGGAGGATGGTCTAAAACTCTAACCGGGGTGGGTACTGGCCAAAAAGTCCCTTATTTTAAGCGCTGAGTGATTGTGAAGGGCGTAAAATAAGTAAAGTAAAATAAAATGTAAAATAAAGTAAAATAAGGGCGCTGAGCCCTTATTTTAAACGCATTGTCGCGGTGCAGCAGTGGTCCGCGGGACCTGTGTTTGGACGGTTGTTACTCATTGCAGTAAAAACGTTCGGCAAGCAAGTTGTGCGCTATTGTTGCTTTGCTTTCGTAAAGGTACAGACGTCAGGTAGCCAGTTAAAGTGAAAAAAATTGTGATATTTTTTTAAATTTAATTTATTAAGTGATATAATTTTTTCCAGCGCTTCATGCTCTTTTCATTTTGGTGGGCGTTGGCTCACTTTGAAACAGCCAAAAGTAGATTTACGCTTAGTTTCTGGAGCACACTAATAGATCCAAGATTCGTCACCCGTGACTATGTCGTAGACACGCCGAGACGACCCTGCTTCAAATTTTGTTATATCACGGCACAACTCGACTCGAACTTGTTTTTGAGGCTCGGTGAGGTTGTGGGGCATCCAACGCGATACCATCCTCTCAACTCGTAGATACCCAGGCAATATTTCACACACACTCCCAGATCCAATCTGCAAACTCTCCTGAATCTCTGCGTATACAATTCTCCTGTTTTCACAAATTAAATTGTTCACTGCCACCACGTTTTCCACCGCAACAGCCGTTAAAGGGCGACCGCTTCTTTCTTCGTCAGACAAACTTAGTCGACCAAGCTTAAATTTCATTGTACCAACGATAAACAGTTTCCTTGGAAGGGAACTTGTCTGCAAACACCATTTGTAGTCTATTAAATGATTCTTCAGGTTTTAAAGAACATTTAATGAAAATCATACAAAATCATAGCGCGGAAATGTTCACGTAGAATATCTATTTTTTAGAGTCATGATATTTTGATTCAGCTTGTAAATATTATGTTAATTTGGAATGTTCTGTTTTTATGTTATAGATACACATAGTGTTAATTGACTGTAAAACTAGCCAGTATTCCATAGGTAAAAAATCTTTGTTGCAAAACTTTCTGAGTATCCTGGTGAGTCTATAAGACTCGTCTTTTTGTGATAAAAAATTATTTGATATGTGGACTTTAATAGTGTGACTTGTCCATATTGTGCATAATTTGCGACGCTCGTACATGGTCATTTCAGCGGTAGCACGGCGGCGCCCCTAGAGAGTAGCGAGCGATGGAGGGCAGCGGCGTGTCAAGCGTGGCGGCGCTGACAATGGACTGCGAGGACATGTTCAAGGAGATTACAAAGAAGCTGTACGGCGAGGAGGCGACCGTGGGCGTCGGCGGCGTGGTGGGCGTCGAGTTCCCCGCTGCCGAGCGCGACCTCGACGAGGATCTGCGTCCCGAGGAGCACATTACGGCCTGGGGTCTGGCCGCGCTCATGCAGAACGGATTCCCGCCGCCAGGGATACTGCAGGTATCCTCAGCTCTTACGAATACAGTATCGAATTCCATAAATTGAAATGTCTAAGTACAAGAACAAGGCCGTATTGAAAAATACGTGTCAAGCAAAAATCGCTTGCCGAATTTTTTTTTAAATTATTTTTATCAACAGCCTCATCCAATACATGGTATTCATTTATTATAATTAACTAACGATTTACGGCCAGTAACAGATACAATAATACAATCTTAGAATAATAAAGTTATTATTCTACTTAAGTATCAAACTAATTTTATATGAGTACCTACATATAATAATTTAAGTGGCTCTATTAATGTTAATATGATTTTTGGATCAGAAATGGACCGGGATTCCGAACCTACTGTTTATCTTGTCCGTACTAGAAGTTGTAATAAAGCGGTGTGTACGTTGCAGGCGAACTTCACGCCGCGCATCGACCCTAACGCGGAGGACAGGTGGACAGCGGCGGAGGAGCCGCTGGCGTGGGCGCACTCGCGCGTCGCCTCCTACAACCCGGCGCAGCGTCTGTTTAAGTGCGTCGAATGCGAGTGCGTGGGATTCCTGGCGCGAGTGGCCGAGCACTGGCTGGGCACGCACTCGCACGCTCGCGTGTTCCACTGCCCGCTGGCGCAGTGCGGGTTCGCGAGCGGGTGGGCGCGCGCCGTGCGGCAGCACCTCGCACGCGACCACCACTCGGACCCCGCCGCAGCCGACCAACTGCTGCGCGACAACCCCGCGCTCGATGACGTCACTAGATACCTGCAGCGGCTCAAGCACAAGGTCGTTCACTCCATCTACACTTTATATTACTTGTTAATAATAATTACTTACAAGTATATACCCGGATATTTTAATATAATGATTTTGTTTGTAATTATTGTAGGTGGAGACATCACGCAACGATCGCCGTGGCACCGGAAGTGGCGAAAGTCCTCAAGCGGACGGAGGGGCATCTGTGAGCGCGGGAGCGACAGGCACAAGCGCGGCGACTGTGGAGGCTGGCAAGCGGTATGTGTGCCCCGCCTGTCCGTACTCGACAGACCGCCGCGACCTGTATACGCGCCACGAGAACATCCACCGCGATGAGAAGCCATTCCACTGTTACCTCTGCCAAAAACAGTTCAATCGAGCCGACCATGTCAAGAAACATTTTCTGCGCATGCATCGTGACCAGCCGTACGATTTAAACCGTATCCGACGACCGACAGGGAAGCCGGCTCCGCCACCCGCCGCCGCTCCGGCCGCCACTCCGACACACCACTACTACAGCAAGCCGCCCGCGGAACCACCGCCCGCGCCCGCGCCGCCGCCTCTCGAGTACCGACCGGCAGCGCCGCCCGTCAAGATAGAGCGTGCACCGCTCGCTAAGACAGAGACAGCCGTCGTGGTGGCGACGCCGCATAAAGCGGAGGCGAGCGCGGGTGGCGGCGCGACGGTAGCGAGCGGGTTACGACGCAAGGGCGAACGACGATATGCGTGCTGCTACTGCACGTGGTCAGGCGTGGACAACTGGTGTTTGAAGGTATTATGTTAATGATTCAGATGGGCTCGGTGATGCCTACAGTTGGTAAACGAATGCTTGTGTTTCCGCAGCGACATCTGAACACGCATCTGAAGCCATTCGCGTGCGCTCTGTGCGAGTACAAAGCGGCGCGCGCAGAGCGGCTGGCGACGCACGTGCACAAGGTGCACAACAAGAAGGCGTGCGCCAAGTGCTCGTTCCTGGCCGACGACCAGCATCAGCTCGCTGCGCACCTACGCGACGAGCAGTGAGTCACCCACCTTACTAGACAGTTACCGAATACCATCAGTATTTATGGCAAAATAATTAATTACGCGATGCAAAAACATTACTTTTTTCTTGAATATATTTTATATATATTTTTTTTATTGTGAGTGGTGTGTATATAACATATAACAGTTTTATCTACATGGAACAGGTCTGTGCAATTTTCTGTTAATGATGGATGTACCACCACTGGTGCGCTTATTTAAATGAATAAATAAATATATCAAATTTTGGGATGGTTCAAAGAAAAAACTGGTCACATATACTTAGTTCCAGAGGGCAATCATAATATAAGGGAACTGCGCGTAAACAAACCCTCTTTTATTGCGCATAACTAGAATGCATATACAATTTCAGGTTTTGTTTTGTGCAACTGTAGAATATTTAATAATGCACTAACATGTGATTATTTTGCTTTTGTCCGCAGTTCAATGGAATATTGTGTGGCTAGTATATGACACCCCTACTCCCAAAGCTATGTTGAGATTAGAGGCAGTCCATATACGAGCACCTACTCGTAAAGACCGATTAAAACCTCCCTTGAAGACCGTCGTTGGTTGCAGATGTTTGTCTATTAGTTTGCTTACACCTAGTTATTCATTGTAACTTACATATGTATGTATGTAAGAATGCTAGCAATCCTAATAAATAAATAGTCATTCTGGGCTGATGTTGGCATGTATCACGATGCCCATGGGCAAGACCATCCACATACCACCAGGTGGACTGTATGCTAGTCAAATAATGTATTGGCAATGTGAGTAGAATAGATGGTAATCACATAGTCCGCAGTCTTCTTTCCATCCAAGAAAAAAGGTAACTACCTCCTAGTAAAAACCGACTTAAAACATGAATAAGTATTTGTAACGATATTGTGTAATCTCTAACCAAGAAATCGCCAATATTCACAAATGTTTACGTCGACAGTCACATCGAGAGCCGCAATTTGAAGGTGCCGTCGGGCGTGGCTCGGACGGCCGGCGGCGGCAGCGGCGGCGGCGTGTACGCGGGCGCCACAGTGCAGCAGCAAGCGCCGGAGGCGAGCGTGGGCGGCGCGGGGCGGCGGCGCGAGGCACGGGCGGCGGGCGCCGCGCGCCTCTTCGGATACTTGGAGGCGTCAGACGGCTCCGGGGACGAGTACGAGCCGCCGCTGCCGGAATACGCTTCCGCCACCACTGCGGCCCCAACAGCCGCCACCGCGCCCGCTCCTGCCTCCGCGCCCACGCACTACGCGCGCGACAAGGAGAACGCGGCGCCACTGCACCACGCCCTGCAGGAACACTGTCTCCGATATTAACCGCAACGGGCTAATGCAACCGACACTATGACTCGAAAATATCACCGGATGTAGAGTCAGCAACAGAGTAACGTATATACAGATACGTATCTTGATACGCTCGTAATAAGGACTAGAATCAAATGGTTTAACATTAGTGTGTTGCTAACTGTACAAGGCATTCGAAATTATCCAGTTGTAGTCAACTGGGAAGTCAGTTAATGCTTTTCACGTTTGAGTCATTATTAAATTTTTCGAGTTTTGAAATTGTTGTGTCCATTATTTGAAGCTTACGTACAGTTCTAAAGACAAATGTTGTAAAAGTTTATTTAATAAAGATTGGACAATATATGTGAGGCGGTTTCATTAGATTTTTGTATTTATTTAATGTCTAATCTAGTCTACAATGCCCTTTGCTGCTCGTTTTTTTTATATAGACAAAAGGCGGTAGACGAGCATACAGTCCACCTGATGGTAATCAGGTATTTCAAGGTAGTCTTCTGTGAGAGACCAGTCGAGTGCGCCCAGCGGCTGTGGGAATGCACCGTGGACTCTACCCCTACCAAGCGATGTTGGTTGTTACGTTACGTGCACTGAAGTGACCACGTGGCCACGCTGTGTCTAGCCCCGCGTCGTATACGTGACGACGCGGTGTTGCGCTCGGAGGCGCCACTTCATTTAATTTTAGTAATAAGAGAATGTATAAAATGAAAAACGTTCTATGAGTAATACTGGTTTATTGTGTACAAGGATACAGAAGATACAACACATCCAGAGTACATGGCCACGGGGCGGAGCCCGCGCTGCGCCACGCGTGTATAGCGCGTCGCCGCGAGGACGCCGGCCGAAGCCCTCATAATTATCGTCGCACTCGCACTCAAAATCAATCAAAATATCATCCAAAAATACAAAATCGTCTCGGGGCGGAGGGTCGACCGACGTCCTCGACGACGTCGAGTATAAAAATAATAATATGTAGTATAAATATAACGTCATTACCATTATATACAAGGTATCGTTGCGTAAATACGAGCGACGACGGCCGTCGTGAGTGACACTCCACCCAAAGCTCGGGCAGCTCGAGCAGCTCGACCCGGCCGTGCCGTTAGTGCAAGTACATAAAACAAACACGCTGAACTTTTCCCCGTGTAAAAACCTAACGGAGCATGTAGACGATCATTTTATATTCGGGATATTGAGGTCGTGATTTCCGAACACGTAATTATGACTATCGATAGTATTCTAATGCATATACATAAAAAGCATTTACACTAGAAAAAAGTTCACGTTAGACACGGACATCGAATCGTATAGGCAGGTTTAGACTCACGCCGTGAACCTGCGTGTTCCGGGAACGCCTCTACACACAATTGTTCACAGTCGTATTCACACATCGAAATGGACGTATTTGAATGGCTGCACCAACTCTCAGTTGGTATAGTTTTAATTCCAATTCTGGTTCTGAAATTTCCATCGTGTTCTATACGAATCTATATATCGTGATTTTTATTGTATATCGGATATTTGGCATACTATAATATCGATGCAGGTTGGTAAAATTACAAAAACATTAATTCTAATTCATTACTCCAACTGTTCATGCAAGACGCGTGAATGTGGGGTGTTTGCAGTTTGCGCCTGCGAAGCTTTTGTCACGGACACAGAATACTGATTCCGACTGGGAAACAAGCCGTGAAAGGTCGGCAAAAATCATTCACACTCGCGTTGGTAAATGTTCGCGGGGCTTCACGGCGTGAATCTAAGGCCGGTTTATCGAGAGAGCACCTAGCGAGCGGTGTCCGGTTCGGACGCGGTGTGCGCGGGCGCGGCGGCGGCGCGCGCGTGTTGCGGGTGCGGCGTGGGGCGGCGCAGCAGCGCGGGCTTGGCGGCGAGTGCGGGCTTGAGCGAGCCGCCCGTGAGCGTGAGCTCGGCGAACTTGGCAGCGACGCGCGCCGTGTTGCGCGCCGGCACCGGGCTGCCCTCGGCGCGCTCGCCGCTCGCCTCGCTCGCTGGTTCGCCACTCGTCTCTGCGCAGTTCTGTGGCTCCTCGCTTGCGCCGCGTGACTCTGTGTCACTCTCTGGGCACGTCTGTCTGTAATTTTTTTTTTTTATTTTTTTTTATTTAACAATGACATACCTAATAACGAGGTATTACATTTAAAATTACGATCTAGTCATAATATTAAGACTAATGAGTAATTTAAATTTTACCTAAATTGCTAAGTAGGGTAAAACTAAGAATGTGTCCAATAACACTTTACTTATTGTCTCTATTAAGGGGAAGTCACTCTGTTCTTGTGAACTTTATTAGGAGCACTTATTTCACTAAGTACCTACATAATATTAACACTACACTAACTCAAAAGGTTTCGTCCTTTTCAGTCTTCTGACTATGTCCGTGTTATCAAGGAGCTGGATGGCCTCAACGTTCACATGGTGATGAAGTCTTCGTTCGTGAGCTTCGGCGTATTTTTTAATAACGTTGGCAACGAGGTCCACTTTAAGGTCCCGATGGAGGTCGTCATTTCTAATGTACCAGGGCGCATTGACCACGCCCCTAAGTACTTTGTTCTGGAATCGTTGGATCATGAGGATATTACTTTGTTTGGTGCAGCCCCACAGCTGACTACCGTAAGTCCAAACTGGCACGAGGACTTGTTTATACAATAGTATTTTATTATACAATGACAGAGAGGAATGTTTCCCAAGCAACCAGTACATCTTCTTGTAGCGAAGTTCTAACTCATCACGTTTATTTTTGACATGAGCCTTCCAGCGAAGCTTCGCGTCCAGAGTCATGCCTAGATACTTGGCTGTATTCGCGTACGGTATCACATGGCCGTTTATGTACACCGGATGATAGTTGGGTTTTTTATTCGTAAAATCTATGTGAATTGACTTAGATTCATTTAATTTCACTCGCCATTTTTTTGCCCAGTCAAGGATTTTATTGACGACGGTTTGTACCGTTTCCACTGCGTCTTCATGCGTGACCCCAGTAGACATGATGGCTGTGTCATCTGCAAATGTTGCAATGGTGTTGTTCTCTATCTCTGGAATATCACAGGTGTATAATAAGTACAGGACCGGACCTAGTACACTCCCTTGTGGTACACCAGCTTTTATTTGCTTGAGTTCTGAGAATGAATCATCTTGTCTTACCCTAAACATTCTCTGTGTTAGGTAAGACTCCAATATGTCTGCGAATTGCTTGGGGAGCATATTTTTTAATTTATGTACAAGGCCCTCGTGCCAGACCCCATCAAATGCTTGTGCTACATCCAGGAAAACTGTCGTACATACTTTCTTTTCCTCTAGTGCTTTTTCTATAGTGGTTGTAATTCTATGCACTTGATCGATTGTAGAATGTTTTTCCCTGAAACCAAATTGATGGTCAGGGATTAGGTTTCTTTGTTCTATGATGGGTTTCAATCGTCTCAAGAGAAGTTTTTCCATTAATTTTGACATTATTGGGAGGAGAGAAATCGGTCTGTATGATGTTGTTTCGTGTGGTGGTTTACCAGGCTTCGGTATCATTATAACTTCGGCAACTTTCCACATGTCAGGTACATGTTTAAGTCGAAAAGTAGCATTGATAAGGGTGGTCAGTTTTACTATAGCTTTAAGTGGAAGATGTCGGAGAACTTCACCAGTAATAAAATCGTATCCGGGGGATTTCTTCCGGTTTAGGTTCTTTATTTCGTTTTGGACTTCTTTTGGCGTCACAAGTCTTATTTCTAGTTCATCCTGTAACGTTTTGTTTAAGGTAAGGTCACCCGGGTTATCTTCGTTGGGTTGAAAAATTTGTTCTAAATGCTGTGCAAACCTATTTGCTTTCTGTTCAGAACTCTTGGCCCACTTTCCGTTCATTTCTTTAATGGGGGGAATATGCATCATAGGCTTTTTCATATTTTTAATAGTTTTCCACAATGAATACTCAGTTGTGCGATCACTTGTTAAATGACTAAGGTAAGTGTGCATAGTTTCGTCCTGGAACATTTGAATTTTTTTCCGTAGTCTTTTTGTAAGTTTGTAAGTAAGTTTTGTAAGTTTTGTAAGTTGTAACTTTTTATCTTGCGGAAATCTAGTTCGTTGCCATTTCCGTCTCTGTTTTCTTTTTTCCGCTATAAGATGCCTTATTTCTTTTGGATAGTAATTAACTCTTATCTTTTTTTTAACATCTGGCGTATTTTCCCACGCGCAGCGTTGGATATCTCCTATGAATTTTCTTACATCTAGATCTAGCTGGTCAGGAGTTTTTAGTGGGACTTTCAGGTCTATTGTACTGTCCAAGTCTGACTTGAAACTTGCCCAGTCTGTATTTTTATTTATTAAGGTGGGATTTTTCTCTTTTGTAACTATTTTATCACATAATGTTAAAATAATAGGTGAGTGGTCTGAGCTCATGTCATAACCTTCCTCGATGTGTAGAAAGTTACTAGATATGTTCTTATAAATAAAAAAGTCTATTAGGTCTGGTAACTTCTGTGGATCCGTTGGCCAGTACGTGGGCTTCCCTGTAGATAAGGGATTACATTGGAGTTCTCTAATAGCTTTGAGTAGTTCTCTTCCTTTTGTTGTGGTAAGCCTTGAGCCCCAGTAAGTGTTTTTAGCATTAAAGTCACCTCCTAATATGAATCTGTCACCAAGATTTTTAATGGCTGAAAATGCATGCAGGCAGATTTTTAATGCATGCCGTGGTGGACAGTATATGGCTGAAATAATAATAGGATAGCGTTTTGTTTTTACACAAACAGCTACAGCCTGAATTCCCTCTTCTTCACATTTATGATCTTCATAATGGTATATGCTCTTTTTTATGATGACGGCACTACCTCCTCTTGCAGTGTTATTGGGATGCAATGCATAGTAAGTATTATAACCTTTGATGTGGATGTAGGATTCTTTTGTAAAATGTGTCTCCGATACTAAGCACACATCATTTTTTTTGCGTGATTATGACTGCACGTAGCTCGTTTTGATGCTGTAGGAGTCCGTTTGCATTCCACGCCATGATTTTTAATGTGTTAGCCATTTTTATGTTTGGGTGTAGCTGTCTTGGTGCTACTTTCAAGTTTTTTCAGCCTTTCATCAAATGATGTTAAAAGGTTAAGAATTTGATTAATCTCTCGTCCGTACTGGGTGGAGACTGTGGTTTAGGACACAAGTGATCGCCTTTTGTGATTTGCGCAAAAGACACGCCCTTGTTAACGGGTTGACTGGTAACCTTTTTTTCTTTGTTTACAGTAATCTGGGCTACGGGAGCTGTGACATTTTTCTTGGCTATTTTATTTTTTATATTTTGTAACTCTTTGGCTACTATACACCCTCTATAGCTTGCTGGGTGAGGTTCACCACAGTGAACACATTTTGGCTTTGTCTCAGCTGGTTTTTTGCAATCTTTGGTTAGGTGTTTCCCTGTACACTTTACACATCTAGGTTCCATAGAACAGTATTTCTGTGTGTGTCCATAGGCTTGGCATCTTTTACATTGCGGTATGAGATTGGAAGTTTTTAAAGGTTGCACATCTACTTTGCAACCCAGAATAGACTTTATACCGTAGATCTTATTAATATCTTCATCTTTGTGAAATGAAAGCATGAACATGTTAAGAGGTAACTTTTTCTTCCAGCTTAGTTTGTTTACCGCTTCGTGGATTTTGTATCCCTTTGAAGTTAAATCTTCCACTATCCTGTCAGGCAGACACGATGAATGCAAGTTTTTGGCCATTACTCTTATTGGTCTGTCTTGTTTATTCTCGTATGAGTACCATAAATTGTTGTTTTGTAACAACAATTTCGTGATAGCTCTGTATGAGTCGTCGCTATTGGCGTTTTTATTTTCACGTTCTCTCCGTTCATCATTTTTACAATAAATGAGTCTTGGGCTATATTTGTAGAAAGAAGGTCGTAGAACTGTTGGTAGTTATTTATATTTTCGACTACAATAGGTGGCGGAAGGGGTAACTTTTTGGTTGTGATTTTAGCTTTTAGTTTTTCTCTTTGACTTTCTTGCTGTAGAGGTGGGGATAATGATATGTTCAATTTCCTTTTCTTCCTGCTTTTCTGACGAACCCACTCCGTTTCTTTTGCGAGCTCCTCTTCGTCTGTCTCATACTGGACCGATTCTGAGGTCTCTCCAGTGTCACCATGTATATTTTTAGGGGCTTTATGGGTTTGCTCCTGGATACTCAATTGTTGCTGGAGTGCTGCTATCTGACTTTTTAGGTCGTTTACTAAACATTGCAGTTTCTCACGTGCTACTTTTTCTTCTTTATAGTGTTGATACAGTAGATGTTCGTTTTCGGTTTTTAACTTAAATGTAGGCGAAGCCATAATAATTTACAAATTAAAGCTGCGCCTTAACAGGTAGTTACACATTAGACGTGACTTGTTTCACTTCCGATAACTTGGTCATCGCGGCACGGCTAGACATACGGAGTAGGCGCCAAAGCGACACGTCCGCACAGCACAAGTGCAATATGAACACTGAACTGTTCTGTGAATTGTGAATTGTGAACTGCAATATGAATATAACACTGTCTGTAAATGATAATAAAATTAATTAAACCACCTTATTTTCTTACCTAATAAAATAAATAAATATTCTGTAAAGCTTAGTTTTGTTAAAAAAAACACTTTAATGATATCAGGAAAAAATACCTAACAGGATCGAACAGGGCCTAAACAGGATATGTGAGGCACCGCGGTGCCAAATACATGAGTTCAAAATACAGTTCAAAATTCATTTTTACTTTGTTATTACGTAGTATATTACGTTGTTAGTTTTCCTAGCTTGTGTATAACGTTGTTAGTCTCCCTAGCTACTGTATTACGTTGTTAATACCCTAGCTAGTGTATTACGTAGTGTAGTGTAGTGTAGACTCTGCAGCTAGTGTATTACGTTGGTAGTCTCTGCAGCTAGTGTATTACGTTGTTAGTCTCCCTAGCTACTGTATTACGTTGTTAGTCTCTGCAGCTAGTGTATTACGTTGTTAGTCTCTGCAGCTAGTGTATTACGTTGTTAGTCTCCCTAGCTACTGTATTACGTTGTTAGTCTCTGCAGCTAGTGTATTACGTTGTTAGTCTCTGCAGCTAGTGTATTACGTTGTTAGTCTCTGCAGCTAGTGTATTACGTTGTTAGTCTCTGCAGCTAGTGTATTACGTTGTTAGTCTCTGCAGCTAGTGTATTACGTTGGTAGTCTCTGCAGCTAGTGTATTACGTTGTTAGTCTCCCTAGCTACTGTATTACGTTGTTAGTCTCTGCAGCTAGTGTATTACGTTGTTAGTCTCTGCAGCTAGTGTATTACGTTGTTAGTCTCCCTAGCTACTGTATTACGTTGTTAGTCTCTGCAGCTAGTGTATTACGTTGTTAGTCTCTGCAGCTAGTGTATTACAAAACCGCAACAAACTGTTCTATGTATTTTGCAAGCGAATGGTTTAAAACCGACTAGCTAGAAAGTTTAAAATTACCGTAGAGTTTTCGTAAGGAACAACTACGATAATTTCACACCAGCTAGGAGTTGAGAACAATCCACAATACATCTTAATATTTTCTAAAGCAACATTTAATCAGTATACGAGTATAACATAGGGTTTTTTTTTAAATTTTATGTTATATGTGATGTGATAAGAGCAATTTCACCTTGAGTAAAAAGTATTAGTTCTATAAAAACGATGGATCAAAAATATATAGAAAGTATCTCTGCTTCAATGTCCGTTATAATTTACACGGAAAGTACTTACGAAGAGTTATATTGTTCATGTTTTTAAGATTCCCCATAAAGACATTTTAACGCCGGGATAGCGCCTTTGAGAGGGAAGTGGCGACAGTGATATACAACAGAGTATTACTTATGCGAGGGTCGTTTCTTGAGCGTGTCGCGGTTGTGCAGGAACGTGTCTGCGGTGTCTGTGAGCGATGCGGGGGACGCGGGGGCGAGCGCGGGCGGAGGCGCGGCCGGGGAGCTGCGCGCCGGCAGATCCAGCACCAGGTCAGGCGTGCTCTCCGCCAGACGCCTGCAATACACACATTTAACTATTAATGGACAAAAGACTCGTTTACTAGAAAAAATATATTTTAGAGTTCCACGTGTCTCATCAAGTCATCATGTTCAACGTTCCTCGAACTAATTATATGAAGAACGTGTCACGTCGTACTTTAAAAAAGATATAAATAATATCGATTTGGTCGCGCTCTCGTTTTTCAAATTATACATTATTGATGTACCGCAACGGGTCTCAATGAGATGTTTACCTTATTTATTTTACTCAACGTTTCGGTTGACCGCGGTCCCACCCCAAAATAAATATGGTAAACATTTGCGTTGAGAGCCGTTTAAATAGATAAATACTTGTGAAAAACGCGGAAATCTTAAATGTAATATACTGATACATATTAACGTTGTGAGGTGACAGTGCGTTACATAATATACCTAAATCTCTTCTGGCATGTCAACTTACAACTTACAATTTTCAATTCACAATGTTTCTCGTGTATATGTTACGAGCAAAGACCGCTTGGGATGCAGAGTTAGCAGTGCCCAGTCAATGCCGGCATTGCACGTCGTTGCTGAGCAAAGTCCGCAAATACTATGCAATACAATACAATACTATGCAAATAATATGCGGGCTTTGCTCGCTTTTTTAACAACGATTAATACAACGATGATACTGTCCAAGCAGCAGGGGGCGATCTAGACTACAATGATTTCACTGCGAACTTCAAGTGGACACTGTTCACATTGTTCAATGTTCATGGGCAATGCGCGACACCAACATATTTTCAGAGCCAAGGTAGTATTGAAGGCGAAACCGTGTTGAGCATTACATGCTAGTTAGTGGTCTGAACGTAGGAAAATAATACCGTCAAACGAGCAAAATTGTATTTTGTTGGTCTTAATTAAATAATAATCAATGATTTATAGAATTCACCTTTTCTTCAAATGTTTAGCTCATTTGTACAATATCATATTATTTAGTATTAGCTATGGGGACGAACAATCAACGACGATTTGCTTAAAAACTTGCGGCACAGCGATAAACAAAAACTACATGCATACACAACAATCGACTCAAACCCTTATTAACCTTAACACTGTAAAAAAAATAGTCCAGGATTCGAAGAGGAGGAGGTTCTAACGTCCACGCTATTTTTTTTTTATATACACTAGCGGGCGGACGAGCAAGCGGTCCCACGTGATGGTAAGTGTTACTGCCGCCCATGGATACCTGCAACGCCAGGGGGCATGCAGGCGCGCCGCCGACCTTGCAAAATCCTATTCACAGCTCTCTTGAAGAACCGCATATTGTAGCTTAATGGAAAGACCTCTTGACTAACAATACTTAACAATTGTAGAGAAAGCTTAAGACGGTATCTAGAGGCAAACAACGTTTTTCAACGATTTTGTTGTATCTTCTGTCGCATCATTATCATGACATTAAAACCCAACTATAAGCTTTAAAATCTAGTTGGCGCGGGCGTGGGCGTGGCCACGGTGGGGCAGGTTGGGACGCTCGGGGCACATTTGTTCCAACACTAGTCGCCACCCCGCGCATCCCTTAGTTGGCCTTAGTTAACTTTGGCCATCAAAGTTTAGCAATGTCAGTTCTCACGTGAAATTGGGCAAAGATTCGCGGAGACATGTAATCGACGTCGCCCACCGCTGATTGGACAGTGTCCACATTACTGGAATAAAAGCGAGAAAATTTATCAATCTGCGGAGTTTGCCCAGCAGCGATGTGCAATGCCGGCATTGGCCGGTCTGTACTGACTGAACCCCAAACGGATTTCGGATACCTATAAATGATCTCTGGCCGCGTGGTGTCGAGCGTCTTCGGAATAGCATCACCTCGTCCTTTCCGCGGACGTCGTATAATGCGACTATGTATAACAAAACCCCTACCACAAGCCTTGACGAACTACACCACCTCTAATAGAATGGACTCGCCAACTCGTTTGGTTTTTTAATGTCACCCCTCAAACACAAGACAATGTCCATGAGGAGGGCCATGTCCAGCAGTGGACGATTAAAGGGTTGATTAATTACAGTTACGGATTTAAAAATCTACAAGACAGCCGCATCCTCCAGTGTTGCGAGTGGTATCTATTTCTTGTAAGTGTCCAACCGTTGCGTTAACGGAGCGGGTAGTCGTGTACGCACCTGCAGGGTGGCGGCGGCGCGGCGTGAGCGGGCGCGGCGGCGGACGCAGAAGCGGTAGCGGACGGTGCGGACGCCGGCGCGCGCACCTGTCACACACCGCGCACCTTGTACTCGTACACATAACACACACACACAACACACACGACAATAGTAACATGGGTGAGAAGGATTCATACAAATGGGAGACGTAATTATTTATTCCATTAGATGTTTATGATTATACAAATTGTCATTAAATAACGCTAAAGATGACAATCGATTATAAACAGTATCGAGAGTAGAATCGATTATAAACAGTATCGAGAGTAGAATCCATTATAGCATTTTTTAGAAAAGGCTTTTTTAACGCCATTTTTAACGTTTTTTTTATCTTTTATTCTAGGCGCAGTTGCATTCAGTACAGAGTCATTACCCTGTACTGTCGTGAGTGCAGGTACGAATTCTTTAGTATCGTACGGACAAGCCGTACATCATTTTTATATATGTAAGTATTATATGTTATGTGAATCAGTCACATTAAAATTTGACTAACGACATAAATCTTATCACTCATTTCCACCATACATAATAATTAATTTAAATAAGTTATATGTGTTACATTTCTTCAGGCCTAAAAACAGTGGTCTATGGATAACACAGTAAGTTTAGAGAACTGTTATATAAGAGATCACCAGCTACCAAAAACAGTAGCGGGTTAGAAGAACCAAAAAGAAATAAATAAATAAAAAAAAGAAATTAGAAATTAATAATTTTAAAATAGTTTTCAAATTATACATTTTGCTTGTTTAATCAAACAATCAAAACTACTAATAGTTTATTAAATGGGATTAAATGTTGTAATCTGGTTGGATGACGTACAAATTGAATTGTGTTATAAACAATGAGAGCTTGTCCGCCAACAAACAGCGCTCACAGTTTGACGGAAGTACGTGCAGCAATGTTTGATTGAAAAAAAAAAACAATATCGACAAACCAAACTGTGCGTAGTGTATGTAGCGCATATACCTTATGTAAATTAATTATTGTGTGGGACGGCCCGTGGTGGACATCAGTCGTCGGTGAAATTTTAATGTGAGTGAATCATGTAACATACACACTTAATAGTAATGATGTCCGGCTCGTGCGTGTGCACGTGCACGTGCACGTAGCAACGCGGCCGCGCGCATGCATCCTTCCCACCCGCTCGTGGTTACGTACCTCTATAGCTTATACTGTTACCGAAACTGTTGTGAAAACAAACACAGACATGCAGAGAACGTAATGAATGTTTATTCAACAATATACATAATACGAGCACCATTAACCAATAAACACTTATATCTACTTAATTAATCAGTCTCTCTTATTTTGGTAGTGACATTTACATACATATAAGGTTCAATTATGTACTTACTACTGGCACTCCGCTGCATCAACGACTGCAACTACCTACTGGCCTAACAAAACAAAATTAACATCCAACGAACACTTTTCCAAAATGTATGTAAAAATAAGTGCGTTATTTTTACTAAAGCTAGATAAAATACAACCTGTTTAAAACTAGCATTAAGGCTATGTAGAACACATAGAACACGTACTATTCCTCCTATAAATCATTTTTTAAAATGGATACATATCATTAGCGGCAAGACAAACACTAAAACGTCATATAATACGAGTAATATGATGTATTAGTATCTTAAGTAATACATAAGGATAGATAGTAATTGTGTGCACCGACCATATCATACTATTAATTTTACATTTGAACCGCCATTATATTTGTTTACTGACTTTTATTTTTATGTATACATATACATAATAATGCAGTAAAGTCTGACCAGACACAAGTGTGGCCAATAGCAGGCTTTCATAGTATTCTAAATTAAAGTAAAGCATCCTGTCGGGTGTCCAACAACGGTGTTTAGTTTAGATCGCTAAGATGCCTGTCAAGATCAAATAAAATAAATAACACCTGGATAGCTCGCATCGAGATATTAAGATCGAAGGATAAAATGTGAAATTCACTTGATCTACATCGATTATCTACTTTTAGTAATTGAATTAAAAAGTTTTTAATTGAACCTTACATACCCACTACCGATATATGGTGTTTGTTACATACACATATCTACAATTTTTAGAAAGCCAATTAACAATCTCATATAATATTATTCACAACCTAGATATGCTGGAGCCTCGCGACACTGAACAGCGCCGACTCATGAAACGCGTACATCTATTGAACACCGCTATAATACTCGTCCATTCCAATTAGACAAGAATGCGAGCCGCGAGCGGCGCGTGACCGACAACTGATCACCATACTCGTATATATGTACGACAGACAACAACTTATCCGAATAGTTATGCCATTTCAATTTTGAGTGATCTAAGCTCGTACGCATTTCGAGGAGCGATTTTAGGCCTCGGTCAAACCGACGCTAACAATGCCACGGAGAAGCGCACGTTACCACGTGAAAGCGATCGTTCAAACTCAGGGCACCGAGGCGCGGCCGCCCGAACATTAACTCCTTCTATAATATACAATCACTTATTGTATCATATTGGCGACGTGTTGAATAAACATAAGTATGGACGTATTTTGATACGCAGATGGCGTACCTCATAGCTACGTATCAAAACCCGCCCCCCATATCTAGGTTCGTGCAACACATCGTACATACGATACGGCGTGTAGACCGTGTGTAGCGGCGAAATGATACACATATGGACTCGACTTAAAAGAGTAGTATCTGCTGCGCGTTTGACGCTTCTGCTTTGCGGTGGTACTGGTCGCGTCGGCTTGTCCGAATCTTAACCATTTAGCCGCCAAATTCTTTATAACTTCAATCTTTAGTTTCCTTGGGATAGCTCTGCTCGTGTTATCCAAAAAAAATTGAGATGAGTGTGTAAAGAAATCTAATAAATATGTAATTATTTTCAAGTGTTGAATATCAGATAGTGGAATAACAAGACATTGACGGCGAAAGGGTTAAATTATGCCAAGCGTCTATGATATGAATTAAAAACTATCGTTATTAGTTTACAGTGAAGCCATGCGCGTACATACTCGTACTGGTATTTACTACACAAGCATGGTCGCCGACCGCCGCGCCGCGTCGCGTCGCGTCGCGGCGGGACTACACCCCGCAGCCCTCACATATTCAGCAAAACATTGTTGAGTGTCCCTATAGTCAACAATGTTTTGGTTCCCTTCGGATGCAACATATACATCACACACACATTTGTCATCACTAATTACGTTTACATATGTATAGAGCCTTATCGTACTAAAAAAAGGAAAGATAACTAAATAAATTTCGTTACACATAGATGTTCTCATGTACATGTGTAACGGGTACATTTATTGTATGTAATAAACGACTACAAGATCGTTGGTTGTGTGCGATGAGCTAAAACGATATGATATTATACTATTTAAAAATGAAAAATAAATTTGTATTGTAAGTATCGTACACGAACAATATCGAATTAATAAAATTCTTATTGGTACAAAATTCTTGATAACATATTATAGTTTTGAATTTCCTAGCTTCTCAAAATGGAAGTATTTAATAGAAAACACGATTTCTTTTCCGTGTACACCCGTACATGTAATCGATTGATGCGTGTTGTAATAATAAAATTATAAGTAGTTATGTATAATAGTAAAATGTAGTTCGTAATTCGTCTAAAGAAGCGATGGTGGAACATCACTAGATTTTTTCGATAATATACTCGATCACTTTTGTGGCTGTTGTTAAGCGACTCTCTATACGTTTTAAAATTACATCCGAACCCAGGCTGCTTTTACAATACTATTTTTCGATACTTTTTTTTTAATGATGTATATTCCAATTCTTAAACTTTCGCGTTTTGTACACATTTATTGTACACGGGTTACACTAGCCGTGGTCACGAGCTGACTGAGTCACGGAGTGTAAACTCATGACCACGGCCGGTGTAACCCTTGGCGAAACGTAGAGTACAATTAAAAAGCGTACAGAGCCCGATTTACAATATGAAATGTCTATTCCAATCTCTTTCTCTCCACTACGAGATATGAGATGCATTTTGCCCGCCTTTTATGAACGTGAGTTCCTATAGTTCTATGGTTGCTACGCTACGCATTACAATTTTTACGATTGTTGTCTTTAGAGATCAAAATCGCAAAAATTTAAAGCATGTAGATTAGGGTGCTTCAAAAAATAAAAGTTTAATTTGTTTATCGGGGCAGTTTTATATTCTCCCAATAGCTAAAGAAAATATACATGTATTTTTTATTTAAATTAATTTGACTGGTCGCTACCATCGATAATTAAAATTAAAGGTTAAAGATTATCGATAATTTCAAAAAGTCCACTTTGACGTCATCTTGAATGATTTTATTATTATTTTCAATTATGTTTATTTTTAAATGTTTCATACTTTAATCTTGTGTTTAATTACATTTTTGTAAAAAAATGGGTAAAATAAATACTTAGTTTAATTCCTAACCTCTTGTAAAACCGTACATTTTCATAACTGGTAGTGACCCCTAAAACCCCTTCAAAAAATCATAAAATAAATACCTTGTATGTTTTAATTAAATAAATAGAAATTAATTTATTTCAATATTTTCGAAGCACCCCAATGCAGATTAAAAGCTCGGCATACTGAGCTTCCTTTGAATAACTATGTTACCACATCGAGGTTGAACATTAGATGAATCGATAAATTTCGAGGGAAAGTTGTAAATTATCTATTAGTAAATGGAGATCAAACAATGCTAGAATCGATACTAGCGATCGGTGTCAAAAAGAACGATTATTTATCATCGGTTGTAGGTCAATCGAACACATGATTCACGGCGCAGTGTGCGGCGCGTCGTTCGTGTATTTTAATAGTGAACATTATTGCGAATGTACTACAGTATACCGTCAGCGTGTGTCTCCACTGCCGAATACAGTGTTACGTTTCCCTGGCCTAACCACTCCCAGCCACTTTCTGTAAGTGATCAATCCACGCGGCCGCTACGAGGACTCGTGTAGTCGGTTCAATGACAAAATTAACCTATCCATTTTAGTTTACTGAGTGACTTTGATTCTACGATTTCCATGGCTCACTGAGCGACTTTAAACCTATGAATAGGGCCCAGTGTCAGAATCCACGTTTTATTACCCGTACGTCATAACGGGCAAGACGCACTGATTATAGCGTTGGAGATACGATGTCACGTGTCCTCGCGATGTCAAAATATTCCATATAACTTGTTTGGCCTTTATGTATCGACCGATTGTATGCTTTGACACCTAAAGACTTCCATAGAGCACGAGAAAATGAGACGTATCTGACAGAGGCATACGTTGAATTAGCTATGCATGTGTGTTAGATATAAAGTTCACTAGCACGAGTATAATGCAAACTAGCAGCCGCACCGCGTCCCTCCGATATGAATCGGGTCGTGCTCGTGCCGTTCATGAATCGGTAGTTGAACAGTTTTATCGATCGATATTTCGTATGTCCAACAACAATCGTTGATATGAGTATCGACCGTTCGATCTCGATGTGGTATCATGGTGTAGTCTCTCTCTCTCTCTCTCTCTCTCTGTGTGTGTGTGTGAGTGTGTGTGTGTGTGTGTGCGTGTGTTGGCGTGTGTAGTACGTAGCGTGGTGTCGGCGAATGCGGTGTATGAGCTCAGAGCGCGGTCTCGATGAGTACCTGCGAGTTTGCGCGCCGCTCGCCCCCCGCGCACCCCGCCACACCCGCGCTGCCCATACTGCCCGCACCGCTGCATCACGATACAATAAATGATACAGTATTCCACTAGTGTTGTGAAACGAGCGTTGAGCGCTCGACGCTCGAGCGTTGGGTGAGCGCTAATAACTTTTGAGACTAGCGTTAAAGGTTAGTGAGCGTTATATGTAGTTCAAATTTTTGATGTAATGCAAAATAAATGTCTTATTAGGATTAAATTAAAAGCGCGAGTCTAAAACGGATCAATAGCAGCAACGTGGCGCGCGTGCGCTCGAGCGCTGAAGCATTCAGCTCGTTTTAACAACACTATATTCGCCCCAAGACCTTGTTTATCTGTAAGAACTTATTTTAATTAAAATTTTCGAATTTCAAATCTTTATTTGAAGATTCTGTTTAAATAGGAACGCTTGTAAATTGTAACGCTTGATTTTTGAGATAAATCGATGAAAAAAATTGTTTTTTTAAGGTTTCTATAGTCTCAATATCTGCAAAACAATAATCGACAATAAGCTCCTTTTTGTCAGATAATATAACATATAATTAAAGGGATTCGTTAAATCAAAATTAAAATATCTTAAATAAATGAGTGTAGTAAGTATACGGGCCAACGGTCACAAGAAAATAATCACGTTATTGCATTAACAGCCACTAAGTGTAGTAGTGCTGGGAGATGCGCGCGCGACAAGGATAGCGATAGTTCTCCAACTCAAATACTCTTGAGCTCAAATTTAACCAATTTTTTAAATGAGTTTCAATAATTTTATTTTCCCAACATTTTCTCCAAATCCATTGCTATATTCCAAAGGGTGTGCAGTGCAGTGGGCCCGCGGACGCGCCACCGTCCGCACTCTGGACCGATGTACTTACTGCCTGATTTACTGCCGGATTGTTTTTATGAAGGAAAAAAAACGTTTTAATTTGTTAAGAACCTTATGTGTCGCCTAGGTTTGATGAAAGCGTTGTAAAATGAGAAGGAAGAGTATAGGATGGGATGCAAATAGGTTCACCACTGCAACACATACGTTTGGGAGAGTATGATAAATGGCAAATGTAATACTTTCTACGGCAGTGTGTTGTAAGTGCGGTGCCACGTGACCAGTGGCGCGCGCCTGGAGGCCGCGCGCGCGCACACACGCCCACCCTCCCAAACAGGTAGTGTTTGAAACTAAATCCCCGTCAACTAGCGCATCGGTAACACGTTTCCATTAGAAGGCGTGGGTGTAGTGTTTATTTCTCAGTGTGCGTCAATGTTGAGTGAGTGTAAAGTGTAACGTGAGACTGGTAGCTCTCCTGCTCTGTGTGAGTTGTGTGAGTGGTGTGAGTGGTGCGAGTGACGTGAGTGTGGCGCGCGCACCTGCGGTCGCCGACGGAGTCGCGGTCGCGCCACTCGCCGTCCTCGCCCTCGTCGCTCTCCTCCTCTGCGAACAATCGGAACATAACCTTATTGCAACATATTATTTGAATAAATTCGTTGTAAAGTGTGCGGACGGCGATGCGGACGGCGATGCGGACGGCGGTGCGGACGGCGGCGCGGACGGCGGTGCGGACGGCAAAACAACAATTAATTATTAGAATTTTTATTAATGAAACGTGGCATAGTGATAGCTAATGTGCCCGGTTAACTTTTAGGGTATTTTTTATCCAGATCCATCATATAATTCCCGTGGGAATCATTTTCTAAATTCACGCGAACAAAGTTGCGGGCACTGCCAGTTTAGGATATCAATGATGAAGTTGACATTATATTAAGGCGTACCAAAATCCCTAAGTAAAAATAAACATGTCCAAAATTATTATTATTATTATTTTTTTTTTTTTTATATATACTAGAGGGCGGACGAGCAGGCGGTCTCACGTGATGGTAAGTGTTACCGCCGCCCATGGACACCTGCAACACCAGGGGGCATGCGGGCGCGCCGCCGACCTTGCAAAATCCTATTCACAGCTCTCTTGAAGAACCCCATATCGTAGCTTAATGGAAAGACCTCTTGGGGCAGTTCGTTCCACAGCCTACGGGTTCGCGGTATAAAATAATTTTTGGAGCGAACAGTGCGCGACACCTCCGTATCGAGGAAATGCGAATGGACCGCACTTCTGTGACGGGAGGTGCGGTTGTAGAATCCCGAGGTGGGAATTATATTGAACAATTCTTCAGAGCATTCCCCATTGTACAGGCGGTAGAACACGCAGAGAGACGCAACGTCTCTCCGAATGCTGAGGGGTTCTAAACCGCCCGTGAGAGTGGGATCGTCGACAATACGAACAGCACGTCGTTGGATGGAGTCAAATGGGTCCAGTTGGTATTTCGGTGCACCGGCCCAGAGATGAGAGCAATACTCCATATGGGGCCTCACTTGAGCTTTGTAAAGCATTAGGAGTTGCCCGGAGGTGAAGTACCGCTTCGCTCTGTTGAGCACACCGAGCTTTTTAGAGGCCATTTTGGCCTTATTTTCCAGATGACCCCTAAATTCGACTTTGCTGGAGATGTCGACACCAAGGATCCCGATACTCTCCGAGATCTTAAGAGGTATGCTCTGAAAGCGAGGTGCTACGACAAAGGGGGCTTTTTTAGCGGTGAATGCACAGACTTGCGTCTTACTGGGGTTGAAATCCACTAGGTTCAGAGAACCCCAAATCGAGACTAGATCTAAAGAGTCTTCGATTTCAGACACAAGCCTGGCGGACTCTCTTCCACTTCGACCCGAGGGATGTTGGCGCGGCCCCTGTACAAGGCGTCACCAGTACTGTCATCTGCATAGCAACGTATGTCACCAATTTGCAACAGGTCGTTGATATGCAGAAGGAACAGACTTGGGGACAGCACGGAGCCTTGCGGGACGCCAGCGTTAATAGACATGGTGTCGGAGCAGCTACCATCGATAACGACTCTGATGCTCCGTCCAGTCAGGAAACTGGCAACCCATTCGCATAATCCCTCAGGTATCCCGAAAGATGGTAACTTGGAAAGCAGAGATTTGTGCCATACCCGGTCAAAAGCTTTCGCAATGTCTAGGCCTACAGCCAGAGCCTCGCCTCTACTCTCAATGGCGTGAGCCCAGCGGTGTGTTAAATACGCTAAAAGATCACCAGCCGAGCGATTATGGCGAAATCCATATTGACGGTCGCTAATCAGTTGGTGATCCTTTAATCGTCAGGAACGAAGATCCTCACGCATTTTTTTAAACTCCAAATGTAATTCCGTATACTTTCATTTTCAGGCATGTTATAACCATAATCTTAGTAAACTCTAAAAACAATCGATGTATTGCAAATATCCATGTATTTTTCAATATATCATTCTAACATCGATGTCACTATGCGATATATTACATCGAAAAAGAACGATACGATTCAGCGAATCAGCGATGGCGATGTAGTCGAATCGGATATTTTCGTTTCGGATCGAGCGAGGCATGAGAGAGAGAACTAGCGATCGGCCCGCTACCGAAATTTACCGAATACCCACGAACTGACACGATCGTGAGAATCGCGACCATACTGTGTCCGAGCGAGAGAAAGGCGTATGGAGGGGGTAAAAATCTTAGGTGACGTTACATTTTCTCTCGAACCACACCTACCGCAAGCCGCGTAAAGGAACTTCGTTCCAAAAACGTCTTATTATCAATATCCAGTTACAGTGGATTTCATTAATAACGACCTCGGTTGTAACGACTTTTCGGTTATAGCGACGTCGAACTTACGTCCCTAGAATTTAAAGCATACTTTCGTAGGAAATTCATTCGGCAATAGCGACTCCGGATATAACGCCTAATTCGGGTATAACGACTTGTTTTTATGAACTACATATGTCGAAGCAAGTTAAGAGTCGTTCAGTAGTGATTACTAAAATAGGTGTAGTGTAGTGTGTAGCTGCGCACAACCGCACGTCGCCGAGTCCGCGGTAACGCACACATAAATTAATCTACAGCAATTATACTCATTAAAGCTTAAAGCTGCTTATTACTTCTAGCTCGACGTTAGCAACTTCCACAATAGGTTTACTGAAGACAAATGTGAACTGCTCGGGAGCCACGGAACCTGTAGTCACGTGCTTTTATTTGATTATCCCAAACATATGTTTTTATTTTATTTTACTTGAAACATCAAACGGTTATACAATAAATGCAAATTACGAAGTATTGCAACTGAGTTGTCATTGTTGTATAATCAAAAACGAAATCCATGTACAGACAAACAATGGCAACAGCCTTTAATCACAGACTGGACTCGTAGTGGTGCAAACGGTGAGCAGTTTACACTACAAAAGTAGTTGACGAAAAGTTGTATGTAAGCAGCTGGACACCGTCAGTGGTCCGTGGCGGTGTGCGCGCGTGTGCGTGCGTGTACTCACCATCGTCGATGTCGTCGTCGTCGTACAGCGAGAGGTCGTCGCGCGCGTCCGTCTCGTCGGCGGGCGGCGGCCGCTCGTCCGGCGCGAGCGCCGCCGCCGGCTCGCCGTCCGGCGGCGCCTCGCTGCAACATAGAGAGGACGTGTCAACACCTCGCATACACACGAGACCTACTCTAATTACATTGGGTTTAACAATAACAACTGCATTCATTGACGGACTGTTAGTTAGTGGGTTAGTATTGTTAGTGGGGGCTCTCATTGGCTATGGTTAGAAGCGCAACGGTCTGCCGGCATCACACATACAATATACAATCATAGTTTATTATATATTTGAATTCCAAAGATGATACCCGAGGGATTATGCGAATGGGTTGCCAGCTTGCTGACCGGACGCAGCATCAGAGTCGTTATCGATGGTAGCTGCTCCGACACCATGTCTATTAACGCTGGCGTCCCGCAAAGCTCCGTGCTGTCCCCTAAGGCTGTTCCTTCTGCATATCAACGATCTGTTGCAAATCGGTAATATACGTTGCTATGCAGATGACAGCACCGGAGACGCCTTGCACAGGGGCCGCGCCAACAGGTCTTTCCATTACGCTACGATATGGAGTTCTTCAAAAAAGCTGTGAATAGTATTTTGCAAGGTCGGCGGCGCACCCGCATGCCTCCTGGTATTGCAGGTGTCCATGGGCGGCGGTAACACTTATCATCAAGTTTAGTAGATTTTAGTAGATAAATTTTAGGAGATGCGGCTTTATAGACTGGTGGTATTTAGTAAAAAAAACAATTAGTCAAGAACACACATAGTCAGGTTTGGTTATTTTAGTAGATGCGGCTTTATAGACTGGTGGTATTTAGTAAAAAAAACAATTAGTCAAGAACACACATAGTCAGGTTTGGTTATTTTAGTAGATGCGGCTTTATAGACTGGTGGTATTTAGTAAAAAAAACAATTAGTCAAGAACACACATAGTCAGGTTTGGTTATTTTAGTAGATGCGGCTTTATAGACTGGTGGTATTTAGTAAAAAAAACAATTAGTCAAGAACACACATAGTCAGGTTTGGTTATTTTAGTAGATGCGGCTTTATAGACTGGTGGTATTTAGTAAAAAAAACAATTAGTCAAGAACACACATAGTCAGGTTTGGTTATTTTAGTAGATGCGGCTTTATAGACTGGTGGTATTTAGTAAAAAAAACAATTAGTCAAGAACACACATAGTCAGGTTTGGTTATTTTAGTAGATGCGGCTTTATAGACTGGTGGTATTTAGTAAAAAAAACAATTAGTCAAGAACACACATAGTCAGGTTTGGTTATTTTAGGAGATGCGGCTTTATAGACTGGTGGTATTTAGTAAAAAAAACAATTAGTCAAGAACACACATAGTCAGGTTTGGTTATTTTAGTAGATGCGGCTTTATAGACTGGTGGTATTTAGTAAAAAAAACAATTAGTCAAGAACACACATAGTCAGGTTTGGTTATTTTAGTAGATGCGGCTTTATAGACTGGTGGTATTTAGTAAAAAAAACAATTAGTCAAGAACACACATAGTCAGGTTTGGTTATTTTAGGAGATGCGGCTTTATAGACTGGTGGTATTTAGTAAAAAAAACAATTAGTCAAGAACACACATAGTCAGGTTTGGTTATTTTAGTAGATGCGGCTTTATAGACTGGTGGTATTTAGTAAAAAAAACAATTAGTCAAGAACACACATAGTCAGGTTTGGTTATTTTAGTAGATGCGGCTTTATAGACTGGTGGTATTTAGTAAAAAAAACAATTAGTCAAGAACACACATAGTCAGGTTTGGTTATTTTAGTAGATGCGGCTTTATAGACTGGTGGTATTTAGTAAAAAAAACAATTAGTCAAGAACACACATAGTCAGGTTTGGTTATTTTAGTAGATGCGGCTTTATAGACTGGTGGTATTTAGTAAAAAAAACAATTAGTCAAGAACACACATAGTCAGGTTTGGTTATTTTAGTAGATGCGGCTTTATAGACTGGTGGTATTTAGTAAAAAAAAAACAATTAGTCAAGAACACACATAGTCAGGTTTGGTTATTTTAGGAGATGCGGCTTTATAGACTGGTGGTATTTAGTAAAAAAAAACAATTAGTCAAGAACACACATAGTCAGGTTTGGTTATTTTAGTAGATGCGGCTTTATAGACTGGTGGTATTTAGTAAAAAAAACAATTAGTCAAGAACACACATAGTCAGGTTTGGTTATTTTAGTAGATGCGGCTTTATAGACTGGTGGTATTTAGTAAAAAAAACAATTAGTCAAGAACACACATAGTCAGGTTTGGTTATTTTAGTAGATGCGGCTTTATAGACTGGTGGTATTTAGTAAAAAAAACAATTAGTCAAGAACACACATAGTCAGGTTTGGTTATTTTAGTAGATGCGGCTTTATAGACTGGTGGTATTTAGTAAAAAAAACAATTAGTCAAGAACACACATAGTCAGGTTTGGTTATTTTAGTAGATGCGGCTTTATAGACTGGTGGTATTTAGTAAAAAAAAAACAATTAGTCAAGAACACACATAGTCAGGTTTGGTTATTTTAGGAGATGCGGCTTTATAGACTGGTGGTATTTAGTAAAAAAAAACAATTAGTCAAGAACACACATAGTCAGGTTTGGTTATTTTAGTAGATGCGGCTTTATAGACTGGTGGTATTTAGTAAAAAAAACAATTAGTCAAGAACACACATAGTCAGGTTTGGTTATTTTAGTAGATGCGGCTTTATAGACTGGTGGTATTTAGTAAAAAAAACAATTAGTCAAGAACACACATAGTCAGGTTTGGTTATTTTAGTAGATGCGGCTTTATAGACTGGTGGTATTTAGTAAAAAAAACAATTAGTCAAGAACACACATAGTCAGGTTTGGTTATTTTAGTAGATGCGGCTTTATAGACTGGTGGTATTTAGTAAAAAAAACAATTAGTCAAGAACACACATAGTCAGGTTTGGTTATTTTAGTAGATGCGGCTTTATAGACTGGTGGTATTTAGTAAAAAAAACAATTAGTCAAGAACACACATAGTCAGGTTTGGTTATTTTAGTAGATGCGGCTTTATAGACTGGTGGTATTTAGTAAAAAAAACAATTAGTCAAGAACACACATAGTCAGGTTTGGTTATTTTAGGAGATGCGGCTTTATAGACTGGTGGTATTTAGTAAAAAAAAACAATTAGTCAAGAACACACATAGTCAGGTTTGGTTATTTTAGTAGATGCGGCTTTATAGACTGGTGGTATTTAGTAAAAAAAACAATTAGTCAAGAACACACATAGTCAGGTTTGGTTATTTTAGTAGATGCGGCTTTATAGACTGGTGGTATTTAGTAAAAAAAACAATTAGTCAAGAACACACATAGTCAGGTTTGGTTATTTTAGTAGATGCGGCTTTATAGACTGGTGGTATTTAGTAAAAAAAACAATTAGTCAAGAACACACATAGTCAGGTTTGGTTATTTTAGTAGATGCGGCTTTATAGACTGGTGGTATTTAGTAAAAAAAACAATTAGTCAAGAACACACATAGTCAGGTTTGGTTATTTTAGTAGATGCGGCTTTATAGACTGGTGGTATTTAGTAAAAAAAACAATTAGTCAAGAACACACATAGTCAGGTTTGGTTATTTTAGTAGATGCGGCTTTATAGACTGGTGGTATTTAGTAAAAAAAACAATTAGTCAAGAACACACATAGTCAGGTTTGGTTATTTTAGTAGATGCGGCTTTATAGACTGGTGGTATTTAGTAAAAAAAACAATTAGTCAAGAACACACATAGTCAGGTTTGGTTATTTTAGTAGATGCGGCTTTATAGACTGGTGGTATTTAGTAAAAAAAACAATTAGTCAAGAACACACATAGTCAGGTTTGGTTATTTTAGTAGATGCGGCTTTATAGACTGGTGGTATTTAGTAAAAAAAACAATTAGTCAAGAACACACATAGTCAGGTTTGGTTATTTTAGGAGATGCGGCTTTATAGACTGGTGGTATTTAGTAAAAAAAACAATTAGTCAAGAACACACATAGTCAGGTTTGGTTATTTTAGTAGATGCGGCTTTATAGACTGGTGGTATTTAGTAAAAAAAAACAATTAGTCAAGAACACACATAGTCAGGTTTGGTTATTTTAGTAGATGCGGCTTTATAGACTGGTGGTATTTAGTAAAAAAAACAATTAGTCAAGAACACACATAGTCAGGTTTGGTTATTTTAGTAGATGCGGCTTTATAGACTGGTGGTATTTAGTAAAAAAAACAATTAGTCAAGAACACACATAGTCAGGTTTGGTTATTTTAGTAGATGCGGCTTTATAGACTGGTGGTATTTAGTAAAAAAAACAATTAGTCAAGAACACACATAGTCAGGTTTGGTTATTTTAGTAGATGCGGCTTTATAGACTGGTGGTATTTAGTAAAAAAAACAATTAGTCAAGAACACACATAGTCAGGTTTGGTTATTTTAGTAGATGCGGCTTTATAGACTGGTGGTATTTAGTAAAAAAAACAATTAGTCAAGAACACACATAGTCAGGTTTGGTTATTTTAGGAGATGCGGCTTTATAGACTGGTGGTATTTAGTAAAAAAAACAATTAGTCAAGAACACACATAGTCAGGTTTGGTTATTTTAGTAGATGCGGCTTTATAGACTGGTGGTATTTAGTAAAAAAAACAATTAGTCAAGAACACACATAGTCAGGTTTGGTTATTTTAGTAGATGCGGCTTTATAGACTGGTGGTATTTAGTAAAAAAAACAATTAGTCAAGAACACACATAGTCAGGTTTGGTTATTTTAGTAGATGCGGCTTTATAGACTGGTGGTATTTAGTAAAAAAAAACAATTAGTCAAGAACACACATAGTCAGGTTTGGTTATTTTAGTAGATGCGGCTTTATAGACTGGTGGTATTTAGTAAAAAAAAACAATTAGTCAAGAACACACATAGTCAGGTTTGGTTATTTTAGTAGATGCGGCTTTATAGACTGGTGGTATTTAGTAAAAAAAACAATTAGTCAAGAACACACATAGTCAGGTTTGGTTATTTTAGGAGATGCGGCTTTATAGACTGGTGGTATTTAGTAAAAAAAACAATTAGTCAAGAACACACATAGTCAGGTTTGGTTATTTTAGTAGATGCGGCTTTATAGACTGGTGGTATTTAGTAAAAAAAACAATTAGTCAAGAACACACATAGTCAGGTTTGGTTATTTTAGGAGATGCGGCTTTATAGACTGGTGGTATTTAGTAAAAAAAACAATTAGTCAAGAACACACATAGTCAGGTTTGGTTATTTTAGTAGATGCGGCTTTATAGACTGGTGGTATTTAGTAAAAAAAACAATTAGTCAAGAACACACATAGTCAGGTTTGGTTATTTTAGGAGATGCGGCTTTATAGACTGGTGGTATTTAGTAAAAAAAACAATTAGTCAAGAACACACATAGTCAGGTTTGGTTATTTTAGTAGATGCGGCTTTATAGACTGGTGGTATTTAGTAAAAAAAACAATTAGTCAAGAACACACATAGTCAGGTTTGGTTATTTTAGGAGATGCGGCTTTATAGACTGGTGGTATTTAGTAAAAAAAACAATTAGTCAAGAACACACATAGTCAGGTTTGGTTATTTTAGTAGATGCGGCTTTATAGACTGGTGGTATTTAGTAAAAAAAACAATTAGTCAAGAACACACATAGTCAGGTTTGGTTATTTTAGTAGATGCGGCTTTATAGACTGGTGGTATTTAGTAAAAAAAACAATTAGTCAAGAACACACATAGTCAGGTTTGGTTATTTTAGGAGATGCGGCTTTATAGACTGGTGGTATTTAGTAAAAAAAACAATTAGTCAAGAACACACATAGTCAGGTTTGGTTATTTTAGTAGATGCGGCTTTATAGACTGGTGGTATTTAGTAAAAAAAACAATTAGTCAAGAACACACATAGTCAGGTTTGGTTATTTTAGTAGATGCGGCTTTATAGACTGGTGGTATTTAGTAAAAAAAACAATTAGTCAAGAACACACATAGTCAGGTTTGGTTATTTTAGTAGATGCGGCTTTATAGACTGGTGGTATTTAGTAAAAAAAACAATTAGTCAAGAACACACATAGTCAGGTTTGGTTATTTTAGTAGATGCGGCTTTATAGACTGGTGGTATTTAGTAAAAAAAACAATTAGTCAAGAACACACATAGTCAGGTTTGGTTATTTTAGTAGATGCGGCTTTATAGACTGGTGGTATTTAGTAAAAAAAACAATTAGTCAAGAACACACATAGTCAGGTTTGGTTATTTTAGTAGATGCGGCTTTATAGACTGGTGGTATTTAGTAAAAAAAACAATTAGTCAAGAACACACATAGTCAGGTTTGGTTATTTTAGTAGATGCGGCTTTATAGACTGGTGGTATTTAGTAAAAAAAACAATTAGTCAAGAACACACATAGTCAGGTTTGGTTATTTTAGTAGATGCGGCTTTATAGACTGGTGGTATTTAGTAAAAAAAACAATTAGTCAAGAACACACATAGTCAGGTTTGGTTATTTTAGTAGATGCGGCTTTATAGACTGGTGGTATTTAGTAAAAAAAACAATTAGTCAAGAACACACATAGTCAGGTTTGGTTATTTTAGTAGATGCGGCTTTATAGACTGGTGGTATTTAGTAAAAAAAACAATTAGTCAAGAACACACATAGTCAGGTTTGGTTATTTTAGTAGATGCGGCTTTATAGACTGGTGGTATTTAGTAAAAAAAACAATTAGTCAAGAACACACATAGTCAGGTTTGGTTATTTTAGTAGATGCGGCTTTATAGACTGGTGGTATTTAGTAAAAAAAACAATTAGTCAAGAACACACATAGTCAGGTTTGGTTATTTTAGTAGATGCGGCTTTATAGACTGGTGGTATTTAGTAAAAAAAAACAATTAGTCAAGAACACACATAGTCAGGTTTGGTTATTTTAGTAGATGCGGCTTTATAGACTGGTGGTATTTAGTAAAAAAAAACAATTAGTCAAGAACACACATAGTCAGGTTTGGTTATTTTAGTAGATGCGGCTTTATAGACTGGTGGTATTTAGTAAAAAAAAACAATTAGTCAAGAACACACATAGTCAGGTTTGGTTATTTTAGTAGATGCGGCTTTATAGACTGGTGGTATTTAGTAAAAAAAACAATTAGTCAAGAACACACATAGTCAGGTTTGGTTATTTTAGTAGATGCGGCTTTATAGACTGGTGGTATTTAGTAAAAAAAACAATTAGTCAAGAACACACATAGTCAGGTTTGGTTATTTTAGTAGATGCGGCTTTATAGACTGGTGGTATTTAGTAAAAAAAAACAATTAGTCAAGAACACACATAGTCAGGTTTGGTTATTTTAGGAGATGCGGCTTTATAGACTGGTGGTATTTAGTAAAAAAAACAATTAGTCAAGAACACACATAGTCAGGTTTGGTTATTTTAGTAGATGCGGCTTTATAGACTGGTGGTATTTAGTAAAAAAAACAATTAGTCAAGAACACACATAGTCAGGTTTGGTTATTTTAGTAGATGCGGCTTTATAGACTGGTGGTATTTAGTAAAAAAAACAATTAGTCAAGAACACACATAGTCAGGTTTGGTTATTTTAGTAGATGCGGCTTTATAGACTGGTGGTATTTAGTAAAAAAAACAATTAGTCAAGAACACACATAGTCAGGTTTGGTTATTTTAGTAGATGCGGCTTTATAGACTGGTGGTATTAGTAAAAAAAACAATTAGTCAAGAACACACATAGTCAGGTTTGGTTATTTTAGTAGATGCGGCTTTATAGACTGGTGG